>PVKM010026384.1:0-19387 GCA_004027735.1 Carollia perspicillata | reverse complement strand
AGGTAAGTACAGTGGACAAAATCACTAGGGCTTGTAGCCACACTTTTGAGAGTTCAAATCCCAGTTCCTCCACTCACTCAGCAAATGACCTTGATTGAATAAATGACCTAAATGACCTCACAGCCCAAATACATCTGCTAGTACAGCTGTTAGTAATATTGATTGGGCTCTAGATCCCAAAGCTATCATGTCCTCCCGTTCAGGCCCCACCAACCTCCCAATCTCAAAGGTAGTACCCACGGAGAAGAAAAACGTAATTCACTGGCCCTCAATGTTGGAGGCTTCCATCATCAAGGGGACCTCATCCACCCTCCCAGGGAGGGCCTGAGTCCTGCTACCTTATTCTCTAAGGCTCTTCAGGGCTTTCTCTTTGGATGTGGGGTTTTTTTTTTTTTCTTTTTCTACAAAGCTACTGAATTCCAGCTCGGAAAGGCTTAGGCTCCGTCTCTTGCATCCACTCCCTTTTTTGTGGGGCTTCTCAGCAAGCATGCAGGAGTTGGGTTTTCCCCCAACCAAGGTAGTAAAATCAGAAAGGTAGTTCTGGCTTTTCAGGTTGCTCAGATCTGCCCAGGTTCTCCTTAGTTCACGAGATTCCTGCTTAGTGCTTGGGGGCCTAAGCTCCACCTGGCAACGATTGGTTCCTTTGCATTGTTTCACTCCATCTGTGCATATATCTACCTTTAGTATTTCATAGAGAGGCATGGCTGATTAGGGAATTATACAGATGTTCCCGGACCTATGCTTTTGTAATCATGACTGGATAAAATAATTATCTACATTACATGACTATTGTAAGAATTAAGAACTATAAGGAGGATGAAAAGGCTTGTAAACATTAAAGCATGGTGCCCAAGTCAGTTATTATTATAGTCTCAGGAGGAGCAATGGCAACTCTGACCTAAAGTCAAAGGGCCTGCTCTCTAAGAAAGAAAGAAAACAGTTGGGGGTGGGCAATGGAAGCACAGGAAGGCCCTGAATGGGACTTACATGCCTTCAGCCCCAATGGGTTAGAACCAGAAAAGGGCTGCTGGCTGGGAGTTGGGCCGGTGACACCAGGACTCGATTTATCTGGTTGACTCCATCAGACCTAACCATGCTAACAGTCACTGCGACGTGACTTGGAGCTTCCTCAGATCCCAGAGCCATAACTGCGCTTCTTGAGGGGTGGGGGGTGTTGAATGTGTAGGAGATGAGAGCAGGAGGAAAAAAAATGAAAAAGGAGAAGAATGAGTACACTCAGGTAGTACTGATGAGTTTTATCTTCTGTATAACATGTAACATGAACTCCTTCAGCAAAATCGTTGACCTTTATTATGTGGATTTTAAAAGATCTCAAGGAAACCCCACTCCACTCTGCTCCCTACAGCAATGCTATGATCCTCCATTAAGAGCCACTCTACATCCTATCACAAAAAGACACACACCCAGAGTGAAGGCCTCATCAGTACAGAAGCAAGAGCAGGTCTAGATTGTATATACCTAGTATATACAGATTAGGACTGCCAGACCAATCCCTGCTCTAGGACTAGCTCCTGAGTTCTAGTTCTGGTCTTGTTTCTGACATTAACTAGCTCTCTGACCTTGGGCGAATTGCTTTCAGAAGTCTCAGTTCTTTCCATCTGTGAACTAGAGATATTAATACATGTCTAGTCCAGTCACCCTAGAACAGTTGGGAGGATCCCACATAGAAGGATTTGGTAAAGTGCTTCAAGACCTAAAACATTATATTAGATATTGCCATAGGTGACACTAGACCATTTCTACACACATATGCCTCTTAACACCCTCCCCTCCCCATTTCTTCTTCTCATCTGCCCCACTATGTATCTCTTATACTCACTGATTCTCTTCTGTTTTTACTCTGCTTATACCTAAGGTGTCTCAGTTGTACACAATAAAACCCGTATGTGTTGACCAACCCCACTGACAGTCAAGACAAGTGAAATCATGATTCCTAATGTTAGAACATTTTTGGAAACTCTTCAAGGATGGGTCTATGTCTCGATAGAAATGAGGGTTGTGGAGCAAAGCCTCTCTAACAAAAACAAAAAAATAAACAGACTTGTCTGCCTTTTGTTCTAAACAGAATACTGAGGTAATGACTATGGTAATAACAACAGCATGTATAAGCATTCACCACCCACCCTGCCTCCAACATGTGAGAAGTGCAGATGCCTGAGCCTCATCCTAAGAGATCTGGGGTAGGAT
This sequence comes from Carollia perspicillata, assembly GCA_004027735.1. Lineage (NCBI taxonomy): Eukaryota > Metazoa > Chordata > Mammalia > Chiroptera > Phyllostomidae > Carollia > Carollia perspicillata. The sequence continues at coordinate 17,179 of PVKM010026384.1, read as the reverse complement.
TCAGAAATGTGCCCTTTTCACAAGCTTCCCCTGACCCCAAGATGATTCCAATGCCCACTTTGAGGAACCCTCAACCTAGGGACATAGTCGATGGCAATACCTAACAGGAATCAATTCATATTGTACAATTAAAGATTTTCCCAAAATAGATGAGGCTTATCAAGGCCAAAAATAAACTAGAGGAAAGTCACAGAGGCAGCCAAAAACCCAAATGATTAAAGCTCTGCCAAGAATGATTTATGAACATGGAAAAAAACCCTAAATGTCTGTTGTTGACTCAGTGACTGCCTATAGTTAGATCGTTGGTCTACACATATTTATAAGACATTAACAACAAGAAGGTCCAGGAATTATCTAAGATGTGGCAAGGTCACAGCTCAGACTATCGGGATGAACTCAAGGAAAAGGTTGTTTTAGGTTTGCAATTAAGGAAAACACACACATGCTGAAATCTAAGACATGAATTCCCCTCCCAAAGAAAATGATGGAAGTCGCATTGTCTGGGTGCTACTAGGGAGAAAACTAAATTTGAATTGGAGGACGGGGGAGTCAGATGGCATCGTGACATTTTCCATTCCACAACTTTTCATGGAGTTTTCCCAACATCTCTCCTTGAAGCAAGATTAACCCTGGTATGCCCTTGTGCTTCAAACGCCAGGTATTGACCCAGGTTGGGTCCTCAAAGTTTCTGCTCTCATCCTCTAACTGCTCCTTGTCCCTGTGCCCTGGCTGACACCCAGCAATTTCACACTAATTCTGAGTTCACTAGGAGCTTAAAGAGATGCTGTCATAGTGCCCCTTTGCCATGGCTTGCAGCCTGAAAACATTGATTATTCATAGTGAAAATTAACTCTCTAGGTCAGTGGTTCTCAACTCCAGAGGCACATTAAATTATCCAGAAAGACTTTTTTTCTTTCCAAATACAGTTGCCTAGTCCCTATCCCAAACCAGTTAAACAGACTCTTTGGAAGTGGGTCCAGGCATCGGTATTTGTTATAAGGTCTCCAGGTAATTCTAATGTATGGGCAAAAGGACGCTGATCTAGGTAATGGTTCCTACTTTGACTGGACATCAGAATTTCCTGGGAATATTTTTTAAAAATAATAACACCAGACTCAATTCCAAGAAATTTAAATGTAATTGGTCTGCAATTAGGCTCAATTGTCACTATTTTTAAAAGCTGCTTAGGTGACTTTAACGTGTAACCAGGTAGAGAAGGACTCCCTTTAGGGGAAGAGTGCCAGCAAGTCAAACTTTAAACTTGTTATCTCCCTTCACTTTTGGCCCATCCTGTTCTCATGCCCCCCAGTATGAACCCTGCTTCTCTTGCTGAAGGTCTTATCTCACTTAGCAGCTTCACAATCTTCTCAGTCACCCAGCCTAGGGTTCCCTGGAGCCACCTTTGACTCTACCCTCTCCCTCATTACTGCACCGAAGATTTGGCAGTCATCTCATGTATCCGTCCCTTCCTAAAACAGTATTCTTCTCTCATCCAGAAGGTTAGTATAACATCCTAATAGGTCTTCAGACTCTAAACTCTTATCTGCTGGGGTATATTGATTGCAAAAATGCCTCAAATTCTTCAGGCCTATCTGTAACCACACCCTCTGAATTGAGAGTTTATAGTCCCTCTCACCTAGAAATAATCTGTGGAGTCTATCTGCCCAACCTATGAATCTGGGTTGGCCTAGTGATTTGCTTCAGTCAATAGAATGCAGCAGAAGTAACAGTGTGCCACCCCAAGGCTAGGCCTCAAGAGACCTTGTACATGCCTCTCTTTTCCTTGCTTCTCTGTGATCAGTATAAAATTGTCTCTGGGCTATCCTGAAATCAAGCCTGGGCTAACATACTAGAGCATGTGAGACGATGTGGAGCAAAGACCAGCCATTCAGTTAAGGTACCAAAGACACAAGAGAGCCCAAAAGATCAGCAAAGCCAACTAGCCTATCTATAGCTGACCACAGATGTATAAGTGAGCCATTGTGCACTTGGACCTGATCAGCTGGTCTGTCTAGTTGGCCCAAGACTCACAAGAGATAATAAATGGCTGATAGATTTAAACCACTAAGTTTTGGGGTGGTTTGTTACAAAGCAGTAGCCACCTGATATGCTTGCCTAATAAAAATCTTTAGCCATAATAAAACTACCTTTAAAAATAGTAAAGACTTCTAGAAGATATATACATATATTCTTAAAAAGAGGAGAACTACAACCACAGGAGCAATGAGAGCTGTGTGCGTGGTCTAACTTTTCATCCCAATGATGGTATTTTAAAGCATCATGTAGATGACCATCTCATAATTGAGCACTACCATGCAATTTCAGTGTGCACATTTGCATAGGTGTCCACGACACCTTACTACTGTGCTGGTGCCAGTAGTAAGATATTAATAGTCATGGCAGTAAGGGAAGAAGAGAGGTGGACCCAATGCATGGAAGATACATTCATGCTAAGCAAAGCCCAAATAACACCACTGTGCACTATGCAAACGGTATTGCCTGGGGGTTGGTGGAGACAAAAGTGAGGAGAACTGAGTGAACGCACAGCACATGGAGCGTGGCAGAGGTCAAACTTTAAACAACCTGGCCATAGCAGATGGTACCATATTCACAACATTCATGAAGATTTATTTTTATAGAGATTATAAACTGGTCACATTAAACTCATATTGCTTAATCTAAACTTTTATATTGTTATTTGTAATGTATAAAGTTGTTTGGTTTTATACCTGTAGTAGAGCATGAAACTGAAGAAATTTATAGCAAATTTTATTTTTGTAAACATTCAAGTAACATCATAAAAATAATTTAACACAAATTGGAGGGTGGAGTGCTGCCAACATTTTTACCTTCATAAAAGATGTAATCATCATCCCTGTCAAGAACTCTGCATCGGTTTGTTTCATCCTCGTATCTACACTATAAAGCTGAAATCATTGCCCCCAAGTAAAGGGTGAAGAAATGGGTGATGAGAAAGTTTAAGTGAATTTCCCAAGCACATATCTCTGGTACCCAGCAAAACCGGAGTTCTGACGCCAGGCCTGTCTGATTCCAAAGATTACGTTTTTGTTATGCGTCACGTTCCCCTCTCTTTTTATAAACTTCTCCGTAGCTCCCTTTAGCCTTTAACTTAAATTACAATTCCTCCGCAAAGCATCCAAGGTTCTCCACAAGCTGTTAAACCACTCTGTCAGCTGGGTTCCTTTCTGTTTCTTTCCATCCACACTCTATTTCAGCTGCTTCAGGCAGCTCATCTATCCCCATTCCCTTCCACGCCCCATGTCCAGGAATGCTCTCCTCTGCCCATGGTGGTCCTGCTGGATCTTCAGGGCACAGCTCGAATGCCACTGTGGAGTCCTTTCTGAGGCCCAGACCCCATCAGAACCATACACATCTTGAGGACCCGATCCGCCTCCATCTGCTGGACATTACGATGACTTCAGTTTCTCCACCAGACTGAGAATCTACTTGCTGAGGGCAATGACTATGGTTACTTTTTATTTTTGTGGAGATAATACAGCAGCTTTTTTTGTAGTATAAAGATGAACAGCTGCTCACTGTAGAAAACGTAGACAATACCAGCAAGTAGGTGTTAAAAAAAGAGATTTTAATTCACTGTCAACTTGGTGATATTTCCTTCTCATATCTATTACCTTTTTAAAATCTTCCAAACTTGAGGTAATGCTATAGAGCCCATTTTATATTACTTCCCTTTTTCCATCATATTATTAAAATGTGAACATTTTGTCATATCATTTAATATATATCAAAAATATTGAATTTTTAAATGTTGTGATTCTATCCCATGGGGGTTCCGTAATTTAACATTTGTCAATCTTTAAGCATCTAAACAATGTCCAGGGTACTTTTCTTCCTTTAAATGGTACCATGATCACTTCCTTGCATGTAAATCTTTTCATAGAAAATTCTTAGAAACAGAACTGAGCTATGCATTTTGTGTCTCTCCTTCCTCAAACATATTTAATTGCTTTGTATACAATCCAGCGAACATTTGCACATACTTTGTACTTAGGCCTTTGCCTGGCACAAAATAGGCACTCAGTTAATGTTTGTTGAATGAACAAATGCTTGAATGAAAAATTCAATCCAAACAAACATTTTGGAGTCAACTATATGGCACAGAACACCTAACTACATTTAGAGAACAAATATGACATCATTATACCTTGCTAACAGATACGTTATAATATGACTGACAGAATTCTGGGAAGAAGTGATGCATAGGAGGCAGCATGTAGGCACCTGGCCCTAAATCCCTGCCAGCCAGGAGTCAAATGCTCCTGTCTGAAGTTCATAAATCAAGAAAGTGGTTGTAGAACAGAAGAACTATGACCAGAAACATTTTAAAGTTTTACCACTAGAGAATGAGCCACGGGAGGAGAGATTATCTTATTTTTTGTTGCTTCTATAAATATTTGAATGTTTTTACAATGTATACAAATTGCTTTTGTAAATTTGCTTTCCTTTTTTTATTTTTGCTTATGTCATTTTAATTTTAAAAGTATTAAGGACAAAAACATAATTAACCTTTTGCCTTCGGGAGAGATTAAGTCAGACTGTCTTGATTAAGTCTTCAGAGAATTCCTTCCATAGGTATAAATCAGTTGGCTCTGAATTCTCTTTCCTACGTGGGTCTAAGGTTAAAACACACTTCTTAATGTTTTCCCTTTCCATCGTCCCATCACCCCCTCCACTGCCAAGTCACAAGTGTATTTCATCAAAAGTCCCTCTTTTCAAACAAAAAAAATAAGTTAAAATAAAAATATGTAAATAAACAAGCGCCATAAAAAGAACAGGAAATAACAGTGACAGTCAATCCCTACAGATAAAGGTCAACAAATGCTCTGTAAAGGGGCAATATTTATGTTTTGCATAATGATCTGTACAAACGGAATGTGAAAAGGCTGGCTGGAGGAGGCAAATGCCCCTTGGTTCTACGCAAATGTGTGCAGCCAAAATTCACTGAGTATCTATCTGCTGCATCTAGAGGAGCCCCAGCAGCAGCCACAATGATGATCAGGAAGGAAGAGAACCCTGTGACCCCCATTGGCCTATCTCTTGTGTCCATGGGACAGAAATGAGGCACCTTTATTCTGTGCTGCATCTTGTGTGCGCCTGTGCCTTTAATATAATTAATCTGTGGGAGTAATGTTGAGCATCTACTGTGTGTCTACCATCATGAAAAAAGGAAGGAAGAAGAGAAAAATTAATTCATTGAACGCCTATTATGTGACAGACATACATGATAATAATCATTTTGCATGTGTGTATATGTGTTTGTTGTGACTTAAAGAAATAGCAGGACAAAGAATTCTAGCAGAATTCCATAATTCTTCCACTTTTAGACCATCCTTCATACAGGAGGGTGAAGTAGGCCACAGGAAGACTTCCTCAAGGCCTCAGGAAAATAGCTTCTATGTCTCTGGCACCCAGCTAACTCCATTTCTGTTATGGAGGCAGACAATATCACTAGATACTCTTAAGTTACTATAAAACTATATTCACAGACTTATACCAACGATGATAAGGGCTGCTGAGATATGTTGGAAATGGTGTACATTGTCCATTCAGTGGGACAGGCTAAAAAAGTGAGATTTTTTAAGTCATCATCTAAACCAATTATTGGGAAGTAGGCCAAGTCAGAGGAGAGAGTGAACAGTACAGAGCCAGCCTAGGGATAGAGTTACAGGGGCAAGCAGGTATTGTCTGATGAATAGAAGAAAAGTAAGATATTTGGTTCCTAGTCATATAGGGCCCTGAGGTCTAATGTATTTAAAGCCAAAGCCTTTTTACTCCCTACCGTTTATTCAGTAAGATGACCTTGTTCCAAGAGGGGAACAAAAAGTCAGCCTTTGATTACTCTTGAGGGAGAGAAAAGGGCAGGAATGATAGATAGATGATAGATAGATAGATAGATAGATAGATAGATAGATAGATAGACAGATAGATAGATAGACAGATAGATGTGTAGATGGTAACATGTTCCTGTATGCCTTCAGTTTGGGGAATATACCAATCCAACTTTTTTTTTAATCCTCACCCGAGGAAAAACATCAGTGTGAGAGAAAGACATCAGTTGGTTGCCTTTCATAAGTTCCCCCACCAGAGATCTAACCCACAATGTTTTGACGTACAGGACGACACTCCAACCAACTGTGCCACCCAGCCAGGGCTCAATCTGACTTTATTCCTTACTGTCTCCAAACAAACCTGTCAATTCGACCAGTCACCCCAATGACTATCACCCATCCAGGTTCACACCAGCCCCTTTTTAGTTCATTACTGCATCTCTTCAAGCCTGCACCCATTCATTTTACTAATTTGTTGAATGAGTTAATAAGTAAGTGACTGTCACCAAGTTGAACACATAGGATTCAAATCAGTGCCAAATTCTAGATGAATAAGGCTAAGACTCCCAATGCTATTTGGGAGAGAAGCAATGTTTTGACTCCAGATTATTACTAAAAGGGGAAGGTCCATGACTAATAACACATTCTGAGGCCCTGAGGCCTTATCCTGAGAAAGGCATCTTGCATTTTACCCTATGGGAAAAGCCTGGGTCAGCTGCCACCAAATCTCACCCTCACTACCGCCATTGCTCAACCAGTGTGTAGTCAAAGCCATTGATAATGAAGAACGGACATCCCTGGGATATGTTTTAAAGTACAAGGTCATTGTACTTTAATGCTAGGGGAGGAAAGGACCCACTAAATGAGAGCAACATTTAATTATAGTCATTTTATTTATTCATTTTGCCAAGACTGCTTAATGTGTAATGATGAAGATAAAATACAGGGGAAAAACAACAAAGTACAAATTCTCCTCTTATTTTTTAATAAGTAAATAAATGAAGATGTCTGATAACAGGAGCTGGAGAGAGACAGATGCTTTAATTAGCACATCTTGATGTGCTAGCTGAGGCAAGGGAAGGAGAGAAGGTCTTTTCTCATTGCAGTTGGTGTCAATTCAGAGTACAATTACTACTGTTGTCTCCTATGTGGAACTCTGAGGTTTTGAATTTTAAAAAGTGGACAAACCCCCATCTGTTTTTCAGAGCAGAGCCATAACCACAGAATGATGTGCCACCTGGTGACAGCCACCCCAGGAGATCTGTCATTCTGCTTCTCTGTATGTACCTGCTCTCTGCAAAAGAGAAAAGGGAAAATGGCTATGTTGGAGGCTGCATCACACCCACCCTGGAGGGTATCCATGGACCACCCAGGCATCCAAGGGGACCAGTGGGAACACAAGGGGGTTTCAGAGAGAACCAGGAAGCTGAGCTTCCTTCCTAGAATGACACCATGTCCTGAGTGCCATGCAGCAGGACTTGTGCTCTGGGCTTTATCTGATTTCTCTCTCATGCAAGCCCGTGGAGAAAGTATTACTCTCCTCAGTTTATGAGAAGGAAATTTAAAGATCACACAACCATTAAGTGCAAAGCTAGAATTTAGAACCAGTTCTCTCCAGCCCCAAACCACTGCCGGCTCAATGGAAGAAAAACTGATCTTAGATCAGGTCTGACTTCATATGTGTACATATTCTTTTTTTAGGAAGCTGTCTGGAAATGCACACTTGAATTATTCTGATTTGCTAATCGAATTTTCTGAGGTGAAAAACATCTTAAGATTTAGGCCTCAGCAGTTCTCACAGCTCACCGTTATCCCTGACAGCTAGGGAAACAAATTCAAAAGCCTGGAAGCTGCCCTGCATGCTTAAAACAGGTCAATGTGTCATATCCGAATTTCTCTTTTCCTCACAGTTCTACAAATACTTCTTTCTCTCTCCTAATCGAGGCTTAGTTCTCTGACTAAATGGTTGGATTGCTGGATGCTGGAAGTGGTCCACCAGGAGACAGACAATGTCCCATTACCAGAATTTCCTGAACACACACTAGGTTAGACTCTGAGAGAACACCCATGCAGAATAAGTTGTGTATTGGCCATGACAGCAGAACTATTCATCCCAAGCATCTTTGCAAGAAACTTTCTGCACAAAAAAAAAGGGAATAAAGGAACGTCCAAGTGGCCACCAGGGCACTCAGAGCAAAACCCCCATGTCTGGAGTGGACTTAGATTGGCAACATGGCCGTCTCTATAAAACAGATGCACCTCTTTCAATACAGGTTTTACATGATTGTGTTTCTAAACATTTCTGTAATAAATGATTCTCCAGCACATCTTTTCACTGAGCACTTCGCTTTGCAACATCCACACAGAAGATCCATGAGGGCTGTACCAGAAAAGATGCTGATCGACATTAGAATATCCTAAAACGCTAGTGTCAGAATCCTGATTTGAGCCTTGTGATTAGGATTTGACAATCTATGTGTTAGTGCATGGACATTTAAAAATGTTTCTATGTATCTGTCTCTCAGTTAGAGTGTGTTTAGATGTGTGCCTACAGGCCTGATTTCAGAGGAGCTTATCTTCAGTTACACATGAGGTGTAAATAAATATTTGTGGAGAGAGGGAGTTAGAAAAGGAACAGGAAAACAGACTAGCTAGTCCATTGAAAAGAAAAACTCTGAATTTTTCTGCAGGAAGCAAAGAGAAAAACATGCCCCAAATCACTAGGCATCTTCCCAGGACATTAGCCACACACCAACAAATTCGTGACCCAAGAGGAACAGAATCTCAGAGGCAGGCAGTCTATGGCCCTTTCATGATACTCATTTGTGTACATAGCAGCCGTATTTTGACCCTTCCTGTACCCCTCGGTGCTACCTGCTCCTGCTCAGATATGAGCTCCCTGAGTCCAAGAATCCACAATCCCCTTCGTTACTCACAACCTTGTTGTGTATCCACACCCACTGTCACTTAGTAACAATGTAAGGGGACTTTGGGTCTTTCCACCATCACCCCACTCTCTCTATGTCCCACACTGGATGACACATCCTCCATCAGGCATTTCCAGGAAGAAATCCTGCAGGAGCCAGGGAGGAAAAGCAGAATACTGGGGTGACCCATCAGAAACAGCAGAGGCCCTTCTGAGGGCTGAGATGAGGTACAGAACAAGAGAGTAATGACATTAAGTGTGGCAAAAGCAAACCTTACATTGAACCAGCATCTTTCCCTTGAGAACCTCATACACTGAACATGAACTCATTTGCTCTGTCAGCATCCCCATGAGATAAACAGCCAAGCAGGCATCATCTTCTTCATTTTCAAGGAAGGACATCAAGGCACATAAAGGTTAGGTAACTTGTTCAAGGTCACATAGTTAATCAGCATTCACCATCCTTTGATGATCTGATCAAAGTTCACACACTTTTTCCATTACTCTCTTGATTCCTTTCATTTCAGCAACCATAAGGTGTAACCAGGTGTCCAGCAGAAATTCCAGTACATTAACCACATGCCTCTACCCAATGAATAAATGAAGATGCTGAAGGATAGGACATGAGAAGTGAGGAGAGTGCCCTGTGCTGGGAGTAGAGTCCAAATTGACTCAAAGAGAAGCATCACTGGCTCAGTTTCGGAGATGAAAGTCATCTCAGACTGTATCTATCCTGAGGGAGGATTCCCTTCTTCAAGCACACATTGCCCTGGGCCATACTTCACTAAGGGTCTCATGCTTAGTCAGAGGGTTCCAAAAAACCACTCCAGTGTAATTTGGGAAATCCCTTCTAGCCAGTGGTGAGAAGATGTTACAATAGCAATCATTCTTCTCAAAATCCCTGTTTGGAAGGGAATTATCTCTAGATTAACAGCTAAATTTCTCATGGATTAAAGACTAAACTGTGAGTGTATCTGTTAGCTATTTGGTAGGATTAGGAAACTTTCTTCATATGAAAGTCTCAAACCATAGAATTGCCTCAAAACATGCCCCCCCACACTTAGAGATAAATATATACACAGATTCACAAAAGGAGAAAAATTGAACACAAGGAAGAAACAGAAAGGATATGGTTTTGTACAACTCGAGTAATTTAGGAAAATATCAGCACAGTAGAGACCGAAGAGGGTTTTGCCCCAGAACACCACAATTGATTGGTGACGTCTGTTGTGGACTCAGATTTAGAGAGTGGTGGAACACACGACCCACGATTCCCATGTCTAAGCCCCTCATTTGATACCTGAGGTTCTTCCTTAGGAGGATATTCTCTATTAATATCTCACCTGTCTGCGCGGGCTAGGCAAAGGGCACTGATAATCTTTTCAAGAATCCTGACTAGTATAAACATCCTTGGAAGCTAATGAGATTGTCTTTCCAGGTTAGAAGGCAGATTTGTTTACTGACCAGTGAACAAAAATAAGAGTATCTCCTTTCCCAAGCCATTCCAAGAGTGCATGATCCCCTTCCTCTCTCCAAGAAGACTGGCTTCCATTCCAGAGTAAAGAGAAGTCTCTCTCTATCCACCCCTACCCCAAAGGGGAGGGTGAGCAGGTCACCAGCAGCCTGAAAATCAGAGTCCTCTAACTTGAGGGATCCTCTCCTTGATATTCCCCACTGCATGTGCAGGTGCCATCTGTCACTCACCACCACCCTGTGGGGATTAGGACTCAGAGAACTGATGCAAGAGATTGCTCTGGTTACTGCTTTTGCCATCAGTAATTAATTTTTTTTCTCCAACCCTGATCTTGTGTCTTCTATCAGTATATATACTAACAGTAGTGTGTGTATATGTATACATGCACCTGTGTGTACACACACGTGTGCGTGTGTAGCTGTATGTGTGCACATATAATATACATGGATGTGTGCACATACATGTGAGATCTGTCCATAAGGTATCCAGTCATGTAATATGAAAAAGAGATATTTATTAAATAGGATATAAAAAACATTGTACATAGGACAGTGATGCCTCAGTACCCTTCAAAGTAGGCACCTTGGGACCTCACACAGTTCTCCCAATCACCATCAGCTACCCCATCATATTTTCCTGAATCTCATTGACGATCTAAAATCTCTTCCCTCTCAAAGGTGATTTTAGTTTTGGAAAAGCCAGAAGTCGAACGGTTGCCACATCTGGGCTGTAGGGAAGCTGAGTCACCTGGGTGATTTGATGTTTCACCAAAAGACTCTGCATGAAATGTGATGCATGAGTGGTGTGTTGTCATGATGAAGCTGCCAATCGCCACTTGCCCATAGCTGTGGCCTTCTGAATCAATCAAATAGTTTCTGTGGAAGAACGTTCAAGCTTAAAGCAAAATTTGATGCAAATTCATTGCTCTACTCCCTTGGTCATTTTGAATGTGACAGCCACACAGTACACATGTTCACTCAACAGTGTCTACTGCCCCCACCGACTAATACAGTGAAGTCGTCATTGTTCATTCATGTGCATTCCAGTCCACTCTCCTTGGCTGCCAGGTTACATCGATGTCATGTAAACAGTTCTCCTGTTAAGAATGACTGGACATTTTCAGGACAGATGTTGTATATTTATCACACATGAGTATGCACACCATATCCATGGATATAAACACACACACATATATTAAGCACAGATGTATATAACCCCACATATATGTATAAAACTGTGTCAGTCTACTTTGTTAGCAGGCAAGTTGGCTATAGTCTCACCCTTCACAGTGTCTGACTTTAATAATCCCAATTCTCAGTTCATTGTTCTTTCTACTCACTGCAATGTGTTGCCATGACCTGTCAGAAACAGCAGAGGCCCTTTCATGGGCAGAGACGAGAAGCAGAACAAGAGGATGATGACACTTAGTGAAGCAGAACAAGGAAAAAATGAATAAAAATCACAGACATTGTAAGAAAGTATGAGAAACTCGGTCAGAGAAAGAATGAGAAATGGCATATGCACCGGGAAGGCAAACAAAGATAGAATTGTGTGAGAGAGAGAGAAAATTAGTAAGACAGACTTTCAAAGTGTTGTAAAAAGTCCCTCCCAAAATGCTCGAGTCATTAAAGCAGAAAGCCCTCACATACTCGCATTTCCACTGAGGTCCCCACTGAGCATATGAGAGACCCAAGGCACAGAGAGCTAAGCAAACCTGCTAACATGCCTTATTCACCGGCTTTGACAAGCTTCAGGGAAGCAAACCTGAGCAGCTTCGGTGCCTTCCTTTCCGAGGTTTGTTTTCTCTCCCAGTTCTTAGAGATGCTGTCACTGGAAGCCTCTGATTTGAGGCCTCGCACAGGAAGGGGTGGGCGGAGGTTGTCACATGCAGAAAAACAACAGTGGCGTCTGCCTGCAATGTTTACGAAGGACAGACCATGCCAGACACATCCACAGTGCCGCTGACAGGCCTGAGCGGGGGCAGGATGGGCAGCAGTAGCCCTGCTGAACACAGTGTGTTCGGATGCTCAGCAAGACATTGGATGCCCATCAGGAAACTGTATTTGCAAATTCATTCAAATTGACCAAGAGAAGGACACAGCTTTTCTGAACTAAAACCACAAAACCGTAATACAGGAGAAGAAAAATCATATTTAGAAAGCGAAGCCTGGAACTTGGAGGGAGGGTGGGAGGGGTCAGATGGGCCTGTGAGGAGCATGTAGAGCTCTGTGAGTTGGGTTTTGGGAAAAAGGAAGGAGAATAGGCCCACCCGCACCCCAAGGATAGGGGTAACTGCCTGTAGAACTCTCCACAAATCAATGAACTCCCAGGGGTCTTCTCTATGGAATGAGGTCAGTGGTACTAACGGAACTCGTGGAGCTATTGCTTACAAAAGAATAAAAATGGTCTGAAGGCACTTGGTAAACACAAAGTTCTGTGCAAATGGCAATAATAATGTCAAATTTTATTTAACATCTTCATTAAGGACTCAGAGTAGAACAGGCAGGCTGTTAATGAAGTCTGCAGAGAGTACTAAATTGGTCACTGCTGGCAACAGCATGGCCGGACAGGCAAACGCCCAAGGGATACCATGCACCGTGGGCAAGCATACCTCCAGGACAGCGGGTTTGGTCCCTTCCTCGGCTATCAACAGGCCCTGCTGAAGGGACTTCCTATGGGGGTGGCTGGGGAAAACACGCTGAGCCTTCTCCTCACCAGCCCCGTGTTTATCCAGATGAAATTGGATTAAAATGAACACTGGAGAGGGTGTGAAAGGAGGGATGTAAAAGCTGTCCCAGTGGAAGTGTGGCATGTTGGGATGATCTCACTCCTAAGTCATGGTGATGGCTGGTCACAGGAGGTGTGATGACGCAGTTGCATTATGTGGTGATCTCTCTAGGAAGTAGGTGATGTTCCTCTCAAGAGTTGGGCCTATCGGCTTGGCTTCTAAGACATCACACTCTCTCTGGGCTTCTGTCTTCCAGAAGAAAAAGGGCAAGATTTTAAACCCACACCTGGATCTGTGTGAGCATGAAGGCCAAGAGAACAAAAATCAGCCTTGAGCACCCCTGGCTCTGCCCCGGAGGCAACCCAAATGAGCCTCTGGGAGAACCCAAACTCCTTACCAGGACTTATACAGCTCTTCATGATCTAGTCCTTGTTTGCCTTTTTAGCCTTCCCTCTCACCACCCACAAATGACACCCAGCCATGCTATGCCATGTCCAGCTCCTTGACTCAATGTAAACACTGTTCCGTCTTCCAGAAACATCCTTTTTTCTCTCCTTGCCTGACTAAATCAACTTACCTTTTGGGTCTCAGCTCTCCCGCAACTGCACTGAGTACTCATCTTCTACGGTCCCACGACACCTCTAGCTTTCTCATCATAGATCCTGACTCAACATTATTTACTAATTGCGTTCTCTGAGCTAGGCACTATGGAGAGGATATGACATGAAACAAGACACACAATTCCCACCTCACAAGAAGAGTGGCTCTCAAACCTGGCTACACATTAGCATCATCTGGGAAGCCTATTTAAAAATACTGGTGCTATTCCAATTTAATTGCTCTGGAGCAGAATAAACACCTATTCCTCTTTCCTCTCCTCCCAAGGTACCTTGCCTATATTCCAGTTCTGCACCAGCTTAAGGTATCTAGCTCTCTGCTGCATCCAAACAAGGAGGAACAGACTTCCGTATAAGACAGTGCATGATTTAATGCCGTGCATTGCCATCTTGGGGATATTGAAAGTGTAACTGAATATTCATGAAAAAAATGCTACCACACAAGAAAGAATAAATCCCTAAGAGTAGAAATGAATGCATTTCGTCAGGGGAGGTCGAGAGAAATTCGGGGAGGGCAAAAGAGGATTCCTTGGTGACACCTGTCCTGTCTGATTCACTCTCTTCATCTGAAACACATACATGGGTCTTGTTAAACTTGACCTACTGAGGGTTTGCTCTAGATCAGTCTAGGAAAGAGAAAAACTCCAGAAAATATAACTTCTACTCCACATTCTATCCTGACACCATCAATGCTTGGTTACCATATTCTATGAAGTGGCTCTTTATTTTCTTCCCTAATGGAAACTCAGACCTTGACCTGCACTCACCACTGAAGTTGACTCTTTCCTAGGGGTATCCCCTAGCAGTGTAACCTCTCGGAACCTGGCCTAGTAGCAATCAATGCTGGATACAGCCCCATCCTGGCCACTGGCCCCAGCACCCTCTCTTGAGGGAGTCCACGCACAGGTGCATAAGCCACAGCTGCAGAGCTGGCATGGGCACATATATGACTTCAATTTGTGAGAAAACTTTTTTAAAACATGCTTCTGGGGATTAAAGTCTAATTAAACAAGCCCTCAACTCTTCAATTATTCTCACCAAGGTTTTCAGCCATTCTGAAACACAGTCACTTATGACTGACAGTTGTCATGAAAGATAATAATGTGGGAGCTATAAAAGATTCTGCCTACTTTCCTCCTAGCAAGGAAAAAGTACCAGACTGGGAGTCATAAGATGCAGATTCTCCACCTGGGTCTGTCACCAGCTGGGTGTCATTGGGAAAATTGCTTCCCCTCCTCTCGTCCTCCCTGTTCTCAGACGTTAAATGGGGACATTAACAGTCAGGCACTCTTCTAAATATTTTACGTGCATTAAACTGCTTAATGCTCCAAACAGCCCTATGAAGTGGTACCATCACATTCTACTTTAAATAGAAAAAGACTGAAGCACAGAGAATTAGCTTGCCTGAGTTCACACCACTAGTGACTACTGAACAGAAAGTTGAACCAGGTAATCTGGCTCCAGCTTCTTTTCTCTTAAACACTAGGCTATAATAATGGCATCATAACGGTAACTATATCACCAGAGGTAGTGAAGATTAAATGAGATAATGCTTATATGAACTTGACAAAGCATTAAGCAAACGCTGATTGTGTTATTATATAATGGAGTAGGATTTCAGTAATTGTTGGGTAGGTCATGGCTAGATGCCTTCCCCAGAGTTGTCTGGACGTCTTTCCCTGAGGATGCCATCTGCAGTTTACTGGATTCCACTGCTTCCTAAAACTGCTGGAGAAGCGTGAAGAGGGGGATGTGAAGTACAGCCTAGGGAATATACTCAATAGTATTCTGATAACTATATATAGTGTCAGATGAGTGTGAGAGTTATCAGGATGATCACTTACTGAGTTATGCAATGTCTAATCACTGAGGGGTATACCTGAAACTAATGTAATAATGTATGTCAGCTACAATTGAAAATTTAAAAAATGATTTAAAAAAGAAAGAAATGTAAAAAGGGCAATATCATATGAGTCTAGAGAAAAATGTCTAAGTGAGCTAATGTATGACCCCATTCTGATGCCTGCAAGACAATGCTGGTCTCAAGAACAGCTGGAGAGAGTGGTAAGGCTTTCTTTTTTTTTTAATTTTATTTTTTAAATCATTTTTATTGTTATTCTATTACAGTTATCCCGATTTTTCCCTCTTTGCCCTCCTGTACTCATCCTACCCCCTGCTCCCATAGTTAACTCCCACAGTGAGATAAGCCAGTCGGCAATAGACAAATACCATATGATCTCACCTATAAGAAAAATCTAATGAACAAAGTAAACCAAGTAACGAAATACAGTGGTAAGACTTCCTCATCAAAAAACAGCCCCCATCTAGGTGCAGCCCTGCATAAAGAGCTGCCCTCCACTTGCCCAGGCAGGACTCTGAGATACAAATACTCCCAGGAGAAGACATGCTTTAAGTCCCACCCATCACAGTGTAAGTTAATTCATCCCTCTCTTTGAGGGGAAGAATCATGCATGTGAACTATGGGCATCTATCATTCACAGAAGAAAAATACGGAAAGAAGGGGTAAAACATCCCAAACTTGGCATGGTTTACAACTTGGCCTTGTGCCGTTTTGGTTTCAAGTGCGTTGATTCTGTTCCTCCTTTCACTCTGTCATGGAAGGCAAAGCAGGACACAGAAGGGAACTACATTTATGGAGCATAGATGAAGTGTCAGGTGCTGTGGAGCATAGTTTCTCCAGCATTACTCTTCTAATCCTCACAACAATCCTGAGATGTAGATACTCTCAACTCCCATACCCACTGCCAGGCTTGTTCTATTTTCTTTTTAATGGACAAGGAAAGGTCAGAGAGATAAGTAATTTGGTAAGGTCCCAAACCATAACCAGTACATCTGGGACCAGAACTCAGATACACCCAGAACTCAGACACACCCAATTCCAAAGCTTGTCCTCTGTGCCACCCACACTGCATACACAAGTCCCTTGACCTCACACAGCCTCAGGTCCCCTTTGTGGCAGGGTGGGAGATGTAGCCAGAGGGAGGTCACATACACCCACTGATGAAGAGCCCACAGGCCCAGTCCTTCTCCCTCTGCCTTCACTGCTCAGAGGCAAAACTCTGAACATGAAAGAAGTGGCAGCAGGTGAGCAAAGGCCCAGAAAAGCTGTTCACCTGTTCTCTCTCTTCCCACATCAAGCACTATCATTGTAAGCTTGAATCCCGCTGCCAGCCAGGCCTCTGTGTGGCTGAGAGGAAAGTTATTTACAGCAAAGTCTGGCCTCTTGTGCCACTGTGTAATTCAAGGCAATTGCACTTCCAAATAGATCTTTTTGGAGAAAAATCAACAGTGGCTTTGCTTTCAATCTACTGGAAAATGAAGTCCTGTGAATGCATTACGTAAGTCCATAGCAAGCAGAGTGAGGAGTACAGAAGCCCACAGCTCCACAAAGAAGGTGAGGCTCTGGTCCCTCGTTCCTCCAGGGGCCCCATCTCACTGGCCCCAGTCTACTCTTTCATGTGCTATGGCTTTGTGGAGTCAACTGGAGCTATCAGGAGGGAGAAAAGTGAGAGTAAAGCCTGCCAAAGCCATCTGCTGGGGCTT
>PVKM010026383.1:0-19421 GCA_004027735.1 Carollia perspicillata | reverse complement strand
GCGTACTACTAATCTTTACCATGGACAAAGTAAAAGACAAGGCAGGTTCTCTAAGGTGAAATGAGGTATAAAAGCAGTGAAAGAAATGGTGAATATAGAGCATCCTAAAAATCACTGTGTAGGTTGGGTCCATATTGTCCTGAGCTCATGGATATTTTAAAATCGATTATTCTTGTCTTGGAAGACTAAAGTCACTGAATCCAGCATTTTGTTTTAGATTATTTGAATTCAAATTTCTAATTAAAGCTAACTACTGCTTCATAGATAATCTAGATAAGAAAGTTAAAGCCTGTTGCCTTTAATAAACACAGCCAAATTTGGAAGGAGACTACATTAGCCAAGATCTTATTTTATATCTTGAAATTCTAAAAAGCAATGGAAAATCATCCTCATAACATTTCCCAGAATATTTCCATCCATATGCTTGAAAATTACTGCCAAATACTTCAGTTTGTTAGGAAGAAACAAAATACATTCTCTTAAAGCTCTGCGGGGCCCTTCCTCCTCCACTGAGGTACGTACAGAGCCACCTGTCCAGGAGGGTGCTAGGACTGTACGCTAATGTTTACAGACGTGCTATCTTCCCTGCTCTGGACGTTTGTCATCCTCTCCCCGCACACGTGCATGAGAGATTGTCAAGGCAGTGAGTGGGCTTTTGCCCTCCCTCAATTCTTATGGGTTTGAACATAGCCGTTGAGATAAGCACAGGCCATCTCTGCCCCTGGTTTGTAAAATCCTGGGAATTACACTTCCAGTTTTCCTTTGAAATTTTCCTTTTCTTGATAGTTTTTTAATGGAAAGAGGACTGACTCTCTGAGTTTAGTCATCAGAAACCTGTCATGTGATATCGTGAAAGGAAATAGGGCCTGTTTTCATTTTGGTGCAGCCTTGCGATTAGTAAAAGAGAACACAACACAACACAACACAACACAACACAACACAACACAACACAACGCAGCAAAAACACTGATGATACTTAGGCTGTGATTTAACTCCCAGCCATACCATTTGGCCCTGGATCCACACTGGAGTTTTTCCCTCCCATATAAGGTATGCAATTTGTCAGGTGGGAATTCCGGGGGATACTTAAAGGCCCTAAAATGAGAGTTAAGATGAGGCCATAACAGCTGGTGATAAAGTGGCAGCACCATCTTTTTTAGGTG
Source organism: Carollia perspicillata (assembly GCA_004027735.1). NCBI lineage: Eukaryota > Metazoa > Chordata > Mammalia > Chiroptera > Phyllostomidae > Carollia > Carollia perspicillata. The sequence continues at coordinate 18,258 of PVKM010026383.1, read as the reverse complement.
CCGTTTTCTTAATTGAACTGTTGAAAGATCCAAAGTGAAATCAGAGGCAAAAAGTGGGTGGCAATTTCAATGTCTCTCTCTTCAGAAGTATTGGTAAAGTAAAAGGACTTAACTCCTCATGGGTGAAGGAGGGTGGGGAAGTAGCTTAAAATAGTACTTTCATTTTTTTCCTATGAAGCTTGTAGCACAATTTGATTTTGTTTCTTGGGTCACGATGAAGCTCAGATAACGAATGGTGCCGATGAGTTCGGTTGTCACTGTGGGTTTGAAGGGGCACAGTCCCGGGACGGCGCTGCTGCCTGGCAGTGGCTGTGTACAGCGTGGAAGGTCTCCGGGAGAGGAGGGCCGCGGCCAACAACCATTTCATCTAACAGAATCCAAAGAACAAAAGAACAGGTAGTTAAGTTAAATCACCTTGGAAAGGGCCTCACTTTATCATATAAAATAGGAATTATAAATGCAAGTTTTAACGATGATATCAGCTATCTCTCTGCAATTACTACTGCTATAGTCATAATAAAACTGATGTCAGTCTGTTTTAGTATTTAAAGAAGCCCAGCTCCATGGTTTAAATTTTCATTTCTATTAAAAATTCCCACTATGCAGTTACAATGAAAATTTTAAAATACTTTTTTTTTTGCAGGGTTGAGTGGTGGTGTTGGTATATATACATCCTGATTTGCATGATCTGTTTCAATTTATTCCCAAACATTCCAGATATTTCTCTCTCTCCTCTCTCATGCATCTGAAGCTCAGTAACCCATGCTAATGATTACAACCATTAGAATCAAGGCCTGTTAAAATAATTACTGTAGCTTTTCTTTTGCTGGAATCTCCTGAAAGAGGTAAGACGCCCTTTCTCTACCCACAGGGCCTTTGGTGCTGTCACTGGTGATGTGATCACTAGGGAAGACAGAATTAGGTCATTACATATACCTGTGACTACCTGCGATGGCGACTGTAGAACTTCTAAGATAAACTTCTATCAGGACTGAAAGCCCTGGCATCAGTACCATGGGGAATTGCAGAGTTGGCCATTTCTTTCACTGCTGGCGAGCGTCCAGAGGCACCTCTCTTTTGATCGGAAGTCTTTCTGGAGCAGGGGGACAGTGAACAGGTGAGAGGGGCTGTGCTTACCCATTTGTTTCATCCGTGAAGGCCACGCCCTTAAGGTTTTCCCTTTTATTTTCTAGTCTTTCCACTGGCTCACCACTGGGCCTCCTTAGTTTATACATTTCTAATGATATTGAGATGAAAGAACACAATTGTTTTGACCTGATTTATGTCTAGCAATACTCAATGAATCATGACAAAAGATCATTTCATTTTTTGTGTCATTTTTTTTGTGGTTGTGGTGGTTAGGGATTGCTACATAGAGTTACAAAGTTACCATTTACTAAAAATTCAAAACTGCTTATAAATAAATGGCCTCAAGAAGACCTATTAATAAAAAAGAAACCAGTTTTGGTTATATTTCTGGGAAGTGATTATATTGTTTTGAGATTCTATTTAGCTAAACCTGATTAAAGCATAACCAGGAATTGGCCATCAGGAAAGCAGTCTTAATGGATCCAGACATACCATTGTAGTCTTGCACCATGTAATAGAATTTGCACTGAAGACAAAGATGGTGAGTTGAATAGAATCCAAGTCAATGAAAAAGTCTGGTCTCCCTAATTCTATTCTTTTTGGGGGCCAATTTGTTTTGCATGTCATTTCCAATTAGCAGTAATTTCTCTATTACTTATGTGTGGAATTTTACATTTAATTTTTATTGTCCTGTGCTGCTTTTTTAAAAAGTGTCCTCCCACGGGACTGTAAGTTTCTAGAGAACATAAACTACATCTTTTTCCTGTTGCTATTTTATTCTTCAGTGCCTCACATGATCCTGTGCATAAAATAAATGCATAATTTATTTCAGAACACCTAGTATGTAGTCGTCCGGACATATGGTTATCAGGTCAGTGTGTTTACATTTTTATTTTCATCTTCTGCTTTCATAGTTTTTGTTCTGGCACTTTGTAGAGCCTTGTATTGTTTTCTTCAGTCAGCACCTAGCAGTGCCAAGTCACCAGTGTTCACCTGCTGGGAGAGGCTTGGGGTGTAACAGGCAAAGCCCGATACTCCCAGCACAAACCCTGACCTTTCACTGTCAGAGTTTAGGTAGGTCAGGAAAGAACATAAAACTGGTAGAGGGCATAGGAGAGGGAAACAGTTCCCAGTACACTGGACCATGGTAGCTTTAAAGAATTGTGGGTACTCTCCTCTTTGGTTCTTTGGATCGAATACCGTACTGATAAGCATCGCCATATTTTGGCATGTTTCCTAAGTATAGATTGCTTCTGTGCTTGGCCTTTTCAGGTGTTGTAGTAGTGGTGAGTTTTTAAAAGTTTGTTGTGAGGGAAAGGAAGACCAAAGTAGGAAACATGATTATTCTGATATGTAAATGAATCTCAGACTTACAGATTTGTAGACCTGGAGCATGTCTTGGGGGTTATATAGCCCTACTATTTCATTTCCATAGGTAAGAAAATTGAGAACCAGTGTGGTTTAGTCACTTAGGTAATGTGACAGTTAATAGAATTCTGGAATAGGACAATACTGAAAGTCAATTTCTATTATATCTGGATTCTTTGACCCCATTTGTAGAAAGTATTATTCTGTGGATAGATTATCTGAGAAGCTCACATGTTCTTTAAAAGTGTGGTATTTTAAAAAGAAAGGCTCTCAAAAGATTGTTCATATGCGAATGTATTGAACAACTCTGCAGGATGGCCTCACGTAGGACATAGTTGCCAGCTGCCAGTCCCATGTAGTGAGGTGTGTGGACGAGAAATCTGGCTTCTAACTCCAGGTCTGTTAATTCCAAACTGTATGACCTTGAAACAGAAGTCATATGGCACTCAGAAAGTCAGTTGGTGGTGTTATTCAAAAATGAAAGAATTAGGAAAGATTCTCTCTGAGAGCCCCTTTAGTTCTAAAATTCTGTGTTGAAATGAAGCAATGGCAAATCCTTGGCTTGATCAAAGCTTTATGAAGTCAGAGTAGAGATGGACTTATCTAGTGTTTCACCCAACGTGTCAGCAGCTCAACATTTAGAATCTTGTTACTCAATTCTGTACCATATCTCTTCATTAGGCTCTGTTGATGCTTTTCCAAATGATTTCCACTTCTCAGGCTTAATTTGGGTATCTCTTCTCTGCCTAGAGCTTATCAAAGGAATGTGAATACCAGGAATAGATGCATCTGAACCAGTAAACTTACTATACAGGGATCTCTTAGCTCTTCCAAATGAACAGTCCATACACGTGGTGGATTAGTCGGTGCATTAAGGAATAAAGAACATTAGGTTGTTTAAATTCGAAGCATCTTTTGTTGAAAGGCTCTATGACTGCTCTGTTGGGTAGTTTTGTTAAATTAGTGTCTTTTGCCTGATAACCTCCCTTATTTTTCATTCTGTAGGTAAATAAATCCAGAGTTTCTTAGCTATGCTCACTCTTATTCCAGGAAAGTGTCCCAGGGGGCCCATCTGGTCATACTTAAGTGTCATTTTACCTTGTCCTGTACTTTGGGATAGGATTACTCTTATTTGCTGATTGCTGTCATCTCCAGTAATCAGTCTCTCACCAGCAAAGCTCAAACTACATCTGTAGTGCCTATGGCCCTGAAATTTGCCCCATCTGTCTTCAGAGGGCAGCCACGCAGCCATGGCTCTAAGCAACCACGTGCAATCTGTTTATAGGGCACTTTTGGAAAACTCTGTGGAGCAAAGGCAATGTGCAGCCAGGGGCGGCGATATTTCCCTCGTTGGGCTAAGGTCAGTTGGTGTTGGAAGATAATGTATATTGCAGGAGCTCATAGCATAGGGTCTGGCACGTTTCAAGTCCTTAGTGAGTGTGTTATTATTCTGCTTTATAATTTTGCCTCTAGGACTGTAGGCTTCTGGCAATCAGCAAGCAATATTCTGTATTTTGTTAAGAGTTAGGCAAGGTCCTCCCGAATATGTGATTTAGTGTAAGAGTTTTAGTATAGTGTCCTTTCTGTTGTTTAACTGGAAAAAAAAAAAACAAGCTAACCTGTTCTGTGATTAGGATAGTCCTCATTTTTCTGGGTTAGCAATTGGGGGCTTAATTTGTACTGAAGGCTTTTATATCTAGAAATTATTCAGGTTCCTTTTCAGAGTGTGGGAGTATGGGGGTGTGACTTGTGAAAAATGGAGTCTTTCTTTCAAAATTTATATGCTGTTGTAGGATGAAAACACAGAGTAAAAAATGCGAAATTAAAATGCAGCTGTTTAAAATTAAAGGGCTAGGTATAGTTGATGGTAAATGGTAGTTTAAATTTTTTCTGTTATTTATATTCTTTAAAAATAATTGATTTTAGCTCTGGCTGGTGTAGCTCAGTGGATTGAGTGTGGGCCTGTGAACCAAAGGATCACGGTTTGATTCCCAATCAGGGCACATGCCTGGGTTGCAGGCCAGTTCCCAGCTAGGGGACACACAAGAGGCTACCATACATTGATATTTCTCTCCTTCTCTCCTTCCCTTCCCCTCTAAAGATAAATAAATAAAATCTTTTAAAAAATAATTGATTTTAGGTCATTGGAGAAATGACATAATTGCCTTTTGAATTTCTTTTGCTAATTCACAAATTAATTTGAGTAATATACTAATTTTTATTCTATACTTCATGTTTCTAGTGTTAAATATTACTATGATCTTTCTTTAAGGTGTATGTAAGCTTAGTTAATGAAGCTTATTTTAATTTAAAATATCGAAGATGACTTTTTCCCCAAAGAATGCCAAAATTTAGAAGCAATGTAGAATTTGCATTTCCAGAATACTTAGTAAGAAAAATGTGTAGAAACAGTTGTCTACGACATCACATTTTATAATTTTGAATTTTTAAATACTTAAAAAATGTTTTTATTACTATAGAGTCATGAGTGAGATAAGGATATTCATGACCACTAATTTGTTTTACAAATTCTAACCAATGCAATTATCCTCTGAAAACAAATCTGGAAGATAGAGAGATAACCATTACTTTTAAATGATATGCTTAACTACTTAAAAAAATAGGCCAAGGAATGAAAATATTAGTAAAATTAAATAAAAGGATCTGTGTATAATCCCAGTAAGATTAAAAAATGCAAAATAAACAATAACCAAAATTTGTTTTTACCTTTCAGATGGCATTATCTGATATAATAAGAGCAAATATTTATTGAGTACTTACTGCATATCGGGGTCATTGTGATTCATTTAATCATTAAAAATAACCATTTGAAGCAGGTATAAAGCTGTGATCTCTGTTATACAAAAATCTGCAGTGAGGTTGAGTAACTTTCCAATGGTCAGAGAGCTAGTTAGTCCATGGCAGAGCTGGGATTTGAAGCCAGCTATAGAATTCTAGTTCCAGGACCTGTTCTCTTATCCACTAAACGGTCCCCATAGGTTGATAGCATTCAGTGGTGGTGGAGGCATCTGGAAGGAAATAGCCATCTCCCCCGCACTGAAGGTATGGGGAGTGTTTATTGTACGTCCTTTCTAAAGGGTATTGTGGTAACACTCTCTAACACCTTACGACCCAGCAATTTTACTTCTAAGGAATTCATCAGGCAAGGGCAATAATGAATTTGTGAGTATGTGTTTACAATGTAGTTTACAGCCATAATCTAAATGACCATTTTGAGGGAGTTTAACTAAATTATGGTACATCATAAATAGAATGTCACATGACTGTTTAAAAGGATGACATAGTGCTATGTTTATTAATATAAATGTCTACATTATGTTTTATGTGAAAAAGAGCAGGTTACAAAACAGTTTGTACCCTGTGGTGTGATGTCATCCGTACATCTAAATAGCTACGCATGTATTTATAGACCAAAAGGCAGTGGGCCGGCATCTCTGGGTGACGGCATTATGTATGATATTTACCTTCTTTATCTTTTCTCATTATTTTTGAAATTTTATAGTGGGCATGTGTTGCTTTTATACTTGGAAAAAGCTCTAAAATTATTTCTTTTTCTTATTCCCTTAACTCATTTTTGTGGTAAAATTAGGTTGGCACATTTTACCTTGGTTTCACGCTTTCTAAATGCAAGGTAATCTTTTATATGGAGCTTTTCATGAAGCTCCATACCAGGCTTGTTTTTGAAGTTGCCACTTGCTAAGTTGTTTATTCCTCATACCGAAACCACTCCAGTGATCTGGGTGTGCTGTCATTAGGTGGGGCTAATGAGCTTCGGATGTGTGCTACCCAGCAGAGTCCACCCCAGTTGGCTTCAGCTTCCTGGTTTAAACATGACTTTTTTCCATGACATAATGTGTGTAAAGGCAGAACTCCATTAAAGTAACTGAATATAAGCTATCACTGACAATTAATGCATCTGATATTTAAAGGGACATTTAAAATCAACAAATGCCATTAATAAGCAGAAATTGTCAGTCAAAATTTTTCTTTTTGTCATCTATGCAGATCGTAATTAGAATGTGTTACTTCTTAAATCTTTGTTTGATGCAAACCCTCTAAAGCTTGTGTTCCACTGCACACCCTTCCCTGGGTTTGGACTTGGCTGTACTGAGGCACTTTGGGAGTATTTATTTTTCACTTGGACTTCGAGTACATGTACTTAGAACTAATGTAGTTGGCTACATGCTTTCAAAGACTTCTTTAGGAATAATTAATTGTCTGACAGACTGTAACACCGACCCAGTCAGAGACCCCAAACTTTTATGATGTAAAAGAAGAGTCGGGACTACTTTCTCGCAGGGAACCTCAAACCCTTTGTGACTAGGTTCTTTTTCAGTCATGAAAGTCTGTTTTCTTAAAGAGCGGTGGAGCCTACCTCCTCCTCTCTGTGTGAGTGGGTTAATCTGCTTACGTGGTTTCTGAGGGTGCAACGAATACCTATAAAGGTGTTGCTGAGTTCCCAAACATATTACTTAGCACAAACCAATTACCATTACAAGCAAGTTTACCAGAAAGTAAGCTACTTTTCACTGGAAGCCATAATTTCATCTTGGATTCTTGTTAGGTTTTGTGGAATGGGCTTAGTTTTGGTTGGTTTTATATTCCCCTCCCTGGAACTGATCTGCTGAAATCTCAGGACTATGTCATTGGACAGTGGCCCATTAATAAGCCCTGTTTTGAAAACAAACCAGGCTATGTGTTTTGGGCCCATGTTCTTCCCTGAGAACTTTGGGGTCAATTGCTCATTTAGCCTTGCACAGACAAGGCCCCGAATTGTCTTCTGAGGAAGATCTTGCCCAGAAATGATCTCTCCACCAGCCTCCATGCAGGAGAAGAGTGGCCTGTTGTATAAGCCCATGTTCTGGTCTGTTTCCTTCATGTTCAAAGACCCTTCCCAGTGGCTTTGCCCTTAGTCACCTGTGCCATATATCCAAGGCCAGATTTCTCTTAATGTACAGTTTCTTGAACTTTCTATTGTCAAATTCTAATGAGAAACTCATTTATTAAAAATACCAAGAATTGCTTTAAAAATATAAAGTCCAGCCATTGCTTTAAGGTCTAAAATTCAAGTCTAAATTTTATCCTTGAATTAAGCTGGAGTATAGCTGCTAGACCAGCACTATTCCTGGAGGTATAGTGTGCCAAATGGTAGTTTTTTTAGTAGCCATTGAAAAGGGTAAAAAGAAGAGGTGAGATTAATTTTAATTATCTGTTTTACTTAACTCACTAACATTTCAATGTGTAATCAGTAGAAAACTTAGTGAGATTTTTTACTTTTTTGTAGTAATTCCTTAAAATCTGGTATGTATTTTGTCCTCATGGCATATCTCAGTTTGGACTGGCCACGCTTTAGGTGCCAAGTGCCCAGTGTGGATGGTCGCTCGGTGGTAGGCCACACACTGTAAACCAGTGTAGAAACGTGTGTGAATGTGCCTGCAGTGGTGCTGTCTGTACCAAGCCAGTGCGATGTCGTGACAATGGTGACACAACAGTACTGTGTACGTGATGTAGATAGGAGAATGCTGGCTAATTCTTTGTTCATTGTAAAGATTAATAGGAGAGAATTTTCTCAGTTCTCATCACCAGGACACCACATGTGTTTATCTTGCGGATATGTGGACTAGGCCTATGATTTCTGTAACTCTTCAGTTGGGATGCTAGAAAGTCCAGAGACAAATTAAGGGCCTCTTTCTAGTATTTGAGCAGCGCCGAGTGGTGTGAGTTCTGGGCATAAACTTGACTTCTGGCTTGCTTCCCCTTGCTTTCCTCACTGACTTCTTTTCATTTTGTTGAATGTCAGACTATAGCATGCCATTTTACTGAATAAAGATGGGATAGATAAAATCTTGGGTTATTTAAATTTTTATTAAGTTTAAATAATTGTTACTTTAAATTTTATGGAAAGTAGAATTGAAAGTATTGGAGAATGATTCAAATGCCTCAGTTGACTTTTGGCTCATTTAAAATTAGTTTCATGAACTTTAATGTAGTTGGGAATATACTATGGTATTTGGTCTAACTTGGGACTATGTAGAGATACTAGCTGGTGGTGTGTTAAAATCAACTGGAGAGCATGTTAAAAGTCTGATGCCTACCACCCCCATCATCGATGGGTAAGGTAGGTAAGGATCAGTAGATTCAGAATTGGTTCTAGAAAGTAGTAGATCACCAGGCTCTCTTGGTTGTCATGTCCCTGGTAGCTGCTTCTTCTAAACCCAATCTCCCAGAAAAAAATGCTTCATTGCTGATCTGCACAGTTTTTTTCTTTTGGTATTCCCACCCCCCAAAAATATTTTGAGGTTCAAGGATGAGGCAAAAGTAGGTGTACAGTGTTAGTACATGAAATACAGTTTATTCTTATATTATTTTTAAAAATTATATCTTATTGATTATGCTATTACAATTCTTCTAATTTTTCCCCTTCTGCCTGTCTCCACCCAGCATTCCCCACTCCCTTATGCAATCCCCCCACCATTGTTCTTGTCCATGGGTCATGTGTATGAGTTCTTTGGTTACTCCATTTCCTATACTGTCCTTTACATCCCCATGGCTATTCTGTAACTACCTATTTGTACTTCTTTTTTTGGTAAACTTTTTATTTTATTTTATTTTATTTTAGAGAGGGGAAAGGAAGGAGAAAGAGAGGGAGAGAAACATCAATGTGTGGTTGCCTCTTGTGCACCCCCTACTGGGGACCTGGCCTGCCGCCCAGGCAGGTGCTCTAGACTGGGGATAGAACCAGAGACCCTTTGGTTCACAGGCCAGCACTCAATCCACTGAGCCACACCAGCCAGGGCCCTATTTGTACTTCTTAACCCCTCACCTTTTCACTCATTCCCCCACACCCCCTCCCATCTGGCAACCATCAAAATGCTCTTCATATCCATGGTTCTGACTTTGTTCTTCTTGTTTGCTTAGTTTGTTTTTTGGATTCAATTGTTAATAGATAATGTATTTATTGCCATTATATTGTTCATAGTTTTAATCTTCTTCTTTTTCTTAAAAAAGTCCCTTTAACATTTCATGTAATAATGGCTTGGTGATGATGAACTCCTTTAGTTTTCTCTTGTCTGGGAAGCTCTTTATCTGCCCTTTGATTCTAAATGATAGCTTTGCTGTGTAGAGCAATCTTGGCTGTAGATCCTTGCTTTCCATGACTTTGAATATTTCTTGGCAATCCTTTCTAGCCTGCAGAGTTTCTTTTGAGAAATCAGCTGACAGTCTTATGGGAACTCTCCTGAAGGTAACTAATTGCTTTTCTTTTGCTGCTTTTAAGATTCTCTCCTTATTTTTAACTTTTGGCATTTTAATTATGATGTGTTTGGAATGGGCCTCTTTGCATCCATCTTGTTTGGGACTCTATGCTTCCTGGACTTGCATATCTATTTCCTTTACCAAATTAGGGGATTTTTCTTTTGTTATTTTTTCAAATAGGTTTCCAGTTTCTTGCCTTTCTCTCCTCCTTCTGGCACCCTTATGATGAGAATGTTGGAATACATGAAATTGTTCCAGAGGCTGCTTATACTATCCTTGGTTTTTTTTTTTTATTCCTTTTTCATCTTGTTTTTCTGATTGGTTGTTCTTTTTTCCCCTTACGTTCCAAATCATTGGTTTGATTCTTGGCTTCATCCATTCTACTATTGTTTTCCTATAAATTGTTCTTTATTTCAATTAGTGAATCCTTCATTTCTAACTGGATCTTTTTTATGCTGCTGAGGTCCTCACTAAGTTCTTTGAGCATCCTTATAACTGGTGTTTTGAACTCTGCATCTGACAGATTGCTTATCTACATTTTGTTTAGGTCTTTTTCTGGAGTTTTGATCTGTTCTTTTATTTGGGCCATGTTTTTTGGTCTCCTCATTTTGGCAGCCTCCCTGTGTTTGTTCTAAGTATTAGGTAGAGCTGCTGTGACTCCCTGTTATGGTAGCGTGGCCTAATATAGCACATGGCCCATGGGGTCCAGTGACAGAACCTCCCATGTCACCCAAGCTGGGTCCTTGAGGTGCGCGCTTTGTGTGTGCTGAGTATATCCTCCTCTTGTAACTCCTCTTGTAAGAGGAGTTAATGTAACTCTTACATTACAAGAGTTAATGTAACTCTTGTAACATTAAGAGTTACAAGATCTGCCTTAATTGCTGTTGGCAGATCAATGGGAGGAATTTACCCAGGCCAGTCAGTTGCAAGGACTAGTTGTGACCACTGACCACCAACCTCCACCCTCCTGGAGACTCAAATGTGCAGGGACAGGGTGGTGGTGCTCCGACCTGGTCTGCACTGATTGTGCAGGCTCTGGGGTTTCCTGGATAGTGCAGGACAAGGTTGGCCCCACCTGTGTTCTGCCTGGGGCTACTTGTATGAGCTATGAAGCAATCTGAGATGGCTGCTACTTGTGCTGGGCTTGGAGATTCCCAGGCAAAGCCAAACTGTTTATCTAAGCTGGATGCTGCTAGTGCCAGGCCTGGGATCACTTAGCAAGAGGTATAGGGTCTGAGGGCTTACTGAGGCCTGCTGTTGCTTGTTTGATAGGATTTAAGAAACATGAACCTGCCATTCATATTGAAAAGTCATGTTAACAGTTTGGGTGGGCCCATCAGTTGGGTGGGATGGAGTCTAAGGGGATCTCCAGGGTGGTGCAAACAGTGTTAGCCAAGTTGAGGGAGTCTCAGATATGGCATCTGCCTTCTGGCTCTGTGGCTCTGGGGGAAGAGGGCTCAGAAAAGGGACATTGGCCTCTGCCTGCCTTTCTGTCTGGAAGAAAGCTGTCACCTAGCATTCATCTTAATGCCTGACTGTTCACTTCCTCCCTGTATGCCCCTGGTGCCTTTCAAACTGCTACCCCACTGCTGGAGCTCAGGGGGAGTGAGTCTGAGTAAGTCTGTATGTGGGTTTTTTAAAGGGAACTGCTTGGGACTCCAAAATTTCTCCCAACAACTCAATCGCCCTGGTTTTTGCAGCAAGAAGCTATGGGAACTTATCTTCCTGTCACTGGAACCCTGGGCTCTGGGGCCTGGTGTGGGGCTGGGATTCCTTGTTCCCAAGATATCCCTCCCAGATTTGTACGCACCACACATGGATGTGGGACCAGCCCATTCACCCTCTTTGCCCCTCCTACCAGTGTGGACGGATGTGTTTTCTTTAGTTCTGTATTTGTTAGGCTTCCATTCAACTTGATTTCTGGCAGTTCTGAGTAATGGTTGCTCTGTAGTGTAGTTGTAGTTTTGATGTTGTTGTGATAGAGGCGAGCCATGTTTACCTGTGCTGCCACCTTGACTGGAAGTCCTATTGTATCATCTCCTGTATAAATGACTGTACACCTACTTTTGCCCACCCCTGTGTAATTGATGTATAGCTTTGTGTAAGTGTAAGGTGTGCAGTCTGGTGATTTGATACACTTATATATTGCAAATGATTGCCATCATGGTTAGCTAATACTTCTGTAACTTTAATAATGTAGCATTCTAAGAAAAAAAAATTACATCACTTAATTATCATTTCTTTTTTTGTGGTGAGAACATATAAGGTCTATAAGTCTTTTAAGTCTATAAAACAGCATTAGTAACTACAACACAAATTAGATTCCCCTGAATTTGTTCATCTAAAAACTGGAAGTTTGTACTCTCTGATTTACATCTCCCCACCCCCTTACCCTCCCACAGTCTTATCTTTATTCCCTGGCCTCTCTCTGGTTAAGCATGCTTTGTAGGTCAACTCCTATTCTTTGGGATTTTCAGTTTTTGCCTCCCAGCTTCTCCTATTATCTAGGTGTTGTATATAAACAGTGGAAGGTATCTAGGATATTATGTGGGATTCTTTGAGTCTGTGACAGAAACCCAAGTGAACTTCTCATTAATCAAAATGAGAAAAAAATGTCAGGCCATCCCAGGAATGGGCCTTGTCTCAGGAACCCTGGATTGAGCCTGCAGCCGAGCATACCTCTCTCTCTGGTTCTCAGCCCGGCTGGTCACCCAGGCCCTCATATCTCCGAAGGCCAGCAGGGAAGCACTTTCCTCTTCCAGGGGCAGAGAGGAGGGAAATACTTATACTTACAATTCCGAATCTCTTTTTGTACTCTAGTTACTCATGTATCAGGATAGAAGGGCTTATTATTGCAAAAGCAGGTTTTTGGTTTACACTGGGATCCCTCTTTCGAAAAATAATTAGATTAATGGGGTGATAGATAAGTGCATGGTGTTTTGACATTTTTCCCCATTACAATCAGTTATAATTGATTTGTGTCTTAATTTGTTTGGAACTATTATTTAAAGCCATGTTATCTTTCTAAATTTAATAATGTAGCATTCTAATAAAAATAAATATTTAATTTTATTTATAAAATGAATGGATTTATTTATTTGAATAGATATTAATTAATTAAAATGCTTTTTCTTATAGTATATTGAATTTGGGGGCAGAAATCCCATTTCTATAAATTTAGTAAGTTAGAATAATTTGATTCTTTGAAACAAATGGAATTTTTTTCAGCATCTTTAGAAAGAAATTGGCAACATTACCGTCCTATAACTTTAACTGATATGTAACCTAATTAAAATAGGTCTACCATGATTTTGTAAGAATTATCTGTTCTCTAGAACTCATTCCACCAGACTTGAAATATTGCTTCATCCATAAGGTCTCATTTTCTACTGAAACCACTTTCGGTAGTTTTTCTGTCTCTGCTACTGCGCTAGACACCTGGCCAAAATGGGGGGAAGGGAAAGAGCCAGAGGAAACCAAATTGCTTTGTGTCAGAACTTCTCACACATGGTTCTCAAGTCAGCTGGGGAGCCTTCAGGGAACCCGAGAACTATTACAGTTGCACTCATCAATGCGTTAGGGCGAGAGGAAACTGGTGCTTTAGGCAGGTGAGCTTCCCTGACCGGGCACCACCCGTTTCCTCCTTCTCCCCTTTGGCGTTAGGGTAAGAAGCCCTCGCTGTCTGTCTTCCTTCCACACACACTCACATGCCATGGAACTCGCCTCAGCATTAACACAGGAGGCGGAACTTCACTTCCCAGCTTACTGTGGGGTTTCTAAGTACAAACGTTCACGTGCTTGCTCAGGCGATCTTTTAAATATGTACTCCTTACTCTTTAAAAGTGGGTGGGTGGGAAGAGAAGGGCAAATGAGACGTGACTTTTATTGTCTTGCTCTGGAAGACATCGCCAGCGGCAGTGCCACTCTTCCGGGGCTCCGCATCACGCCCGCTCAGTGCAATGGCCTGGGCCATGGAGTCTGTGTTGAAAGAGGGAAATTGCTGCTTCTTGACAACATGATGGGCTTGGAAAGTTGACTTACAAGAAATCTCTGCATCATAACAAATAAGTAAATGAGCACTTCCTAGGATTGCAAAGCTTACAGTAGGTGGGCCAAAATGAGAAGGAGAGGTGGGAGAAAGCCAGGCAAGTCAGTTAACGCAGGAGCTCTGCTTTGGCCGTGGGAGGCTGCTTGGCACCTGCATTTATGGCACTGGGTTTAAACCCTGTTAGTAGATGATTTCTTCTCCCCCACCCCGCCCCACAGTGTTGTGGGTAACCCTAGGTGCCACACGATGTGGCCCTGTTACTGAAGCCACAAGGGACTGTGGCATATGGGGAGAGAAGCAGGCCTCAAAGGCCTCAGTGTGGGTCTCAGCTGTGTCACCCATTAGCTTGGTGGCCTCATCTGGAAATCAAATGTGGAGTTAGCTGCTCCATCATAGGGTAGCTGGAGAGAGGACATGGGGGGAGGGGGAGGGTGAAGGCAGGAGATACCAGAAAACCCCCCTCACTTTGGGAAACCAAATTTCATAGTAAGTAGGGGAAAGGGTTTGATCTTCACACACTGAAGTTCAACTTGTGGGAATCAGCTTATCTGACAGGAAAATGTAGATTATAATCACACATATGGCTTGATTATTAGAAGGGAAAAAGAACAAATGAAGTGTTGAAGTTTTTAGAGGGTTGGTGGGTAATTTTTTCAAGGAAACTGTGTGATCGCACAGTGTGATATTTGTCTGTCATACTGCAACTGTGAGAGCAATGTTATAAAAACTGTGCTGGGACTCTGTCAGCCTTCCCACGGCCTCTCTTTCCTCCTTCGACATTCAAACCGCTCTCCATTGTCTTCTGCTTTGGTTGTCAATTCTTCCAATTTTGCCAAACCCTTATTAATCAGTGGTTTTGCACATACTTCAAATAATTTTTCAAAACTCCTTTCATTAACTTTTATGAATTCCTGAGTCTTTTGTTAGCTCATGCAATTTCTCTTTGCATTGCTGTTATTGTTGGAACGTCTGAAATTCCATGAGTGAGTGACAGACTGACGCACATGTGGCTGGCAGGGATCAACTCTGTCACTGCATGGGTTGAGTAGGGACTGGTTTAAAAAGTCTTCAGTTCATTATTGTGTGATGTTTTTTCTTTCTTCTTCAGCTCCTTAACAGAGTGGAGCTGCATAATGAGTACTCAGCTAAGAAGAATCTTGCCTTGGTCAAAAAAATATTTGGAAACTAATAGTGCTGTGGAAATGTAGATGGTCCTTTTGGGAAGTTTTCTAACATTTTTTTATCCTAATACTTGAATTGAGATTAAAGCTGATATCATCAATAAGAGGATCATGATACTGGAAGACCTTCTTCCTTACTCAGATTTTGTATATTGATGTTCATTTAATGTTTTTTTGGTTCTTCCAAATGATCCTCTGTATTACTAGAATTGGGTGATTTATTCATTTTTTTTTTTTAGTCTTAGGACTGTAAGTTCCCTGAGAATGGTGTCTATTTTATTTGTGGAGCCCCGGAGCTGGAACAGTGCCTTGCGCATGGTAGATGTTGAGCACTGTTGTTTGTATGAAGAGCAAGGTGTGTTCAGCATCTGTGTTCATGACTCACGTGCTACTCCCTTCTCTACCGTGATTAGTCCTATTGATTGATTTCATCCTGTGTTCCTTTTTCTGTTCTAAAGCACTTTTTGTTGACCTCTGTAGTAATGATAAGCATCTGTTCCTAATCTCGGACTGTGAAATTTAACCTGCGTGTTTGCAACTTCTGCCAGTGAAGTGACTTCAATTAGAAATCTTACTGTGGTGGCAAGTCACTTTTAATGTCAAAACCAATAATTGATCATTTAATTGAGTGGACATTGTCTTAGGTGCCCTGCCAAGAAAATCATCTAAATATATTTGAAAATCATCATCACTTAGAAATGAACATCAGTCTGTCATTTCCGGCTCTTCTTGAAGCATACACTCAAGTGGAAGGAGACACTAGACACTAGAGAGACACTGCATGTTAGAATGTGGAAAGTTCTAGGGAGGAAAAATAAAGCAGGGAAGGAGTATAGGTAGTGTTGGGGCAGTTGAAATTTTACACAGGGTGTTTTAGGGAAGTCCCTCCTGAGAGTGTGGCATTTGGTAAAATGTGAAGGAGTAACAAAATGGGCAGTGTGGATATTGAAGAGAAACTCTTCTGTGGCAGAGGAAATAGCAGAGGCAAAGGCCCTGTGGTTGGTGTGGCCAGTGCCTTCTGGGAGCAGCAGTGAGACTAGGGTAGCATGAGCGTGGGTGGCCGTAGTGGTAGATGAGGTCAGAGAGGAGCAGGAGCCAGACCATGTGGGGCCTGTAGACCTTTCTGAGGGTTTTGACTTTTACTCTGAGTGAAGTGGTGGCCAATGGAGGGTTTTGGGTAGGGAGAAAATGATCGGACTGACATTTGAAGGGAATTACTCTGGTGCTGTGTTGAGAATAGATAGCAAGACATCAAGGATGGCAATCAGGGAAGGAGGCAATTGTTTATCCAGAGTACCGATGAGAGTGGTTTGGACCAGAGTGAGGTCAGTGAAAGCTAATTTCTATCTTTTCTTACTTTTTAATTGTATCCTTTCTTTGACCTAGACTTTATGCCATATTTCCCTGCCTTTTTCATACTTTTCAAGGTCCAGCCTCATTTTTCTCATCTGGCTTTTCTTAAACACTGTAGCCCCCACTGATCACTTTCCGTGGTGAGCTCTTACTGACTTTTGCACTTACGCCTTATAATATAGGAGGCAGTTAATTGTTCTCACTTTCTTTCATGTAGGTTGATTGTTATTTCTTTCTATGCTATAGCAAGGGCCTTATCATATACTTTTCATCACATAGTAGACACCTGACTCAATAAATCTGTTTGGATGGCTAGTTAAGTCTAAAAAAAGTCAACATGTATTCATCCCATTGATTTGATATTTTTACATTCTTCTTTTCTCACTGGTAGCAGTTAACATCACTCATTCATTCATTTGAGAAATATTTACTAATCACTTACTATTTTGTGGGGGATATTGCATGTAAGAGAAATAGTAATTGTCCTCAAAGAGTTTATAGTCTGGCAAGAGAAGACATGCATCTTCATATTGAAATGATGAGGCCTTGTGCAGTACAGTTGATACGAATGATGTGAAAAAGGCCACTGGAATTCAGTGATAGGAATGTGGCCTGTGTCTGGGTGTGCTTCAAGAGGAGAGTGGTCCTCAGACCTTGAAGGTGAGAGAGCAGTGCAGAAAGTGGAGAGAATGGTGTGGGCAGGGCTGGATGCTCTAAGCATTTCCATGGGTAGTGGAGTAGGTAAGCTTGTGTGGAAAGTTTATATGGAGCTTCAGGTTTCTTTAAGGAGTATAAAGATATGCACTCAGAAATTCACCATCTCCTCTCTACCCTGACCCCTAGAGCCACCGTTCAGATTCATGCCATCCTCACCTCACCTGGACTATACAATGACCTGCTGAATTTAGGCCTCAGCTTCACCAGCTTAAATGTCACTGCCTGTGAGTGGTGCCCTGCTCACCTTGCTGAAATATGGTTCCATCCCTGCCTCTTTGTTTATTTCCACTTTGGCCTCTTAACTGTGTTATTTAGGTGGTTGGGAGTGTTGCTGAAAAGAGCTGCAGAGACCAAGTGGATGGATTGTCTGGGGAAAATACAAAGATCAGAGAGGCTGCTGAGAAGTGATAGTCTAGAGATAAGATGTGAACTTGGCTCAGTACTGTGGTGACAGTGGGAAAGGAAAGAGAGAGGCGTGAAGGTTAAAACATGTGTTCTGTGTGGGCTCCACTCCAGCAAGACGAACAACCCAATTATAAAATGGACAAAGGCCCTGAACAGACACTTCGAAAAGGAGAACATACAGAAGGCCCAGAGACATATGAAAGGATGCTAAGCATCACCAGCCATCAGAGAGATGTAAATCAAAATCACAATGAGTTATCACCTCACACCTGTCAGAATGATCATCATAAACAATTCAAAAAACCAAGTGCTGGCAGGGTTGTGGAGAAAAGGGAACCCTAGTGCACTGTTGGTGGGAATGCAGACTGGTGCAGCCACTGTGGAAAACAGTATGGAATTTCCTCAGAAAACTAAAAATGGAACTACCTTTTGACCCAGCAATTCCACTGCTGGGATTATACCCTAAGAATCCTGAAACACTAACCCAAAAGAACCTATGCACCCCAATGTTCATAGCAGCACAGTTTACAATAGCCAAGCGCTGGAAACAGCCTAAGTGCCCATCAGTAAATGAGTGGATCAAAAAACTGTGGTACATTTACACAATGGATTACTATACAGCAGAAAGAAAGAAGGAGCTCTTACCCTTTGCAACAGCATGGATGGAACTGGAGAGCATTATGCTAAGTGAAATAAGCTAGGTGTTGAAAGACAAATACCATATGATCTCACCTGTAAGTGGAACCTAATCAACAAGACAAACAAGCAAGCAGAATAGAACCAGAGACATTGAAATAAAGAACAAACAGACAGTAACCAGAG
>PVKM010026382.1:0-19397 GCA_004027735.1 Carollia perspicillata | reverse complement strand
AGAAGAGAGAGAGCCACACCCTCAACCTGAAGGATGAGCAATATGCTCAATTCATCCGGGTGATGCCCAGGGCTCGGGGAAAGGCTGGTGCCCAGCCAGTGCATAATAAATATGGAGCAGAGACTGAATGAAAAAGCATAGCTTCTCTTGGAGCTACTGAAGTGCATTGGAGAATCATAGCTTTTAGTGGACCCTGTCCAAAGAGACCCAGAGCGAGGGGTTTGCAATGCGAGTTAAACGTGGAAAAGTTTAAAGACAAAGAAAAAGTGGAAAATGTGAAGTCATGTTTCTAGGGATGAGTTAAAAAGTTGTAAACAGTGTTTTGTAAACAACTTGAAGGTGTCCTGGGGCAAGAGCTCTGTTAGCAGAATATGGCCTAAATCCTAAGCACTCATGGAGTGACGACCCTGCATACACAGTGCGAAGCCACCCCCGGTTCGTCAGCAGCCCTCAAGGCCATATTTCTGTGGTGGCATCAGGGAAGATTTTCACTCATGGTTTGGATCCAAGTGGATCTCGAGTGTCCTGCTCTCCCTCCATGCACAAATTGACTAGCCACTGTCTTTCTCTTCAGTTCTCGTTTATGAAAGTGGTTACCTCTCTCATCTTTTCTATCCCCAGGGTGAAAATGTAGGAGATGACGATCCATTCCTGGGTGGAAGGCCAGCGCTCCATCTTCACTAACACGATATAGTTGAAGAGCATCAGGTATCCGATGTACGCCAGCTGTAAGGAAACACAATACAGTGCTCTGGCTGCAGAGCCTGGGAGCCCTGCCCTTGGGCAAGGCCCCCGGGCTGCAGGGCACAGACAAGGTCAGCAAGCAGAATTCGGAACTCATGATGAAGTGAACTGCAAAGCTCCAAACTAGCAGAAGGATAGAATTAGACTGTAATATTTGAAATAATTTGATATGCAAGCTCCCTTTTGACTCTTATACTTGTGTCCGGGCCCCAGTGCTTTGCTTGCACCCCGGTGTCACGGTGCATCGTTTTGTTTTGCATCTGTCCGGTCTCTCGTGTCTTCCCGGCTAACGAGGGAAGCTCTTCTCGCAGGGGCTGCTGTTGCTCATGCAGGAGCCTCAGGTTCTTGAACTAGGGCAGCACGGAGGATTTTTGCCTGACAGATGCCAGGTGGATTAAATGTCAGTAAGGAAAAAAAAAGAAGACACTTGCTATACTTGTAAATTGGTCGAACCAACATAAAAATAGCCCAGACTTCATCTGGAAGCCCCACTTTAATTCTCTTCTGACTCAATGTCTTTTTACTCTCTTCTGCTTTAATATGCTCGGCCTGACAGTGCCCTGGCAGGGCTTCACCTGTTTCCCATGGCACCACCTTGCTGTCTTATTCAACTTGGCATATTCCTTCCTGGTTTCTGTTTCTTTGGAACAAAACCAGAGAAAACTGAGCAATTTATGGAAAGAAATGGCTGACTGTGTGGCCATTGTGTGTGGCTGGCTATAGTTTAGAGTAGGGTTTAATCTTCATGAAACTCCAGCCCCAGAGGTTGAGCCCCATTGGAACTGGCTGAATCTCTTGCTGAGTGTCTCTGGAAAACGCAGGGCTGGGGTTTGGTGATTGTCACTGGAGGATTCAGTTATGTCTAAGGTGAGTGGAGTGTGGGAGGGCTGGTGAGGTTCTTGCATAAGGGGCCCACGAGCCTCTGGAGGAAAACCTCACCCAGGGAAAATGGCATATAATTTAAACCTTATCTAGGCAATGCTTCAGGTTGAGTAAGGCACTAGCTGGCTTTAGGGGCCTCAGGCACTGTGAGTAGGAACTCAGAGTGACTTTATTCACATCTGTTGTGCTCTTTGGAGACTGCATAACAAATAAGACACAGTGTGGGCAAAGGATAGAGGCCTTGAGGGTTCTGGAGACACACCTTGACTCTGGGGCCCTGGGGGCAGCTTAGAAGGTGGAGCAGATGCACCGTGGCTGGGAGACCCGGCAGCCAGCAGAGCTAGAGAAGTGCTGCTCTTCTTTCTCTCTCTCTTTCCTCCCACCCTCCCTCCCTTCCTTCCTTCTTCTGTAAATGCATGGATTCTTAATATGAGTCAAAGATATTTTCTGAGACCTTAATATGCTGACACATTTACAGACACAGCCATATAATGTCTCACCTCTTGAAGGGTGAACATTTAAGCTGGAGTTCCTGAGATCACAGACAGAAGCAGGAGAGCAGTTATGTAGATGCCGGAGGGCCGGAGGGCTGGTTCTTCACCTGAGAGGTTTGCTCTGGTACAACCACCCCCTCAGGGACTCTCATTATAATCCCTGCCTCAGTTCCTACCCCTCCCTTTCAGGGTCATTAGCACATCACGAAAACCTCACCTGAAGAGTGTTCTGTACCCGAAATCACGTAAGATGCTGTTTAAAAGGGAATTTGGTTCTTATGGTTCCTGTTTACCATTATATACTGGCATTCGCCCTCTAGTCCCTGCACATATGGTAGTTTACAAAACATAAAGAAAGAACTTCAGTGGTCAAACTCTAAAATATGCTCTCAGCCTCCTTTTGACCTGAAATCCTTCTCCCTTTCTGGGTGCTGCCTTCTCTTTGTTGGATCCTATTCTACCGCTTCTAGGTGAAAGGAATCTTGTCAGCTGCCCTGGTTTTTATCATTTCGCCCAATTCATTGCAAAACATTCCAAAGCTTTATCCTCTGTTGTCACAGGTAGGCCCAGTCACACACATAGACACACACACACACACACACACCGTTTCAGACCCCTGAATTTTCGTACAGGCCTACGATCGGAGGTGTTGCGGGTTCAGTTCCAGACTGCTGAAAGAAAGGGAGGGTCACGATAAACAGAGTCCTAATCTTTTTGCTGGGGGAGGGGTCTTACCTCCAGTTTGTAAAAGGCACAGCATCTGTGAAGCACAATAAAGCTAAGCATAAGAAAACGAGGTGTGCCTGTAACTCCTCCAACCGGCCTCTGCCCTTTGAATACAGGTCTGGTGTATGTGGTGGAAGAAATAGTGTTCGGTGAAAGGAACTTGGATTTAAATCCATCTCAAGTACTTGCTGGCTGAATCGTTTTGTGTATTTCACTGCATGTCCTTGGACCTCCACTCTGTGAAATGGAGGTGATTGCTGTTGACCTTAGAGAGCTGTGGGAAGGATCAGGGTGTTGGCGAGGGGATGTGTATGTATCTCCCGACACTGGAGAAGTCCAGTGAATGGTGGCTAACAATATTATTTGCCTTTTTTGTCAAGAAACTTTTATTTGTCTTGTCATCTCTTACCTTAGTCTGTGCTTCCTTCTGATCCCCTGTTAACTACTCCTGCCTCTCTTTTTTTCTTGTAAAAACTGCCCTCATTATTGTTTTTGCTTCTTCCATGATCATTGTTTAACTCCTGCCTGTTCTTTAAATCACACTTACCCTACAATGCTTTTCTTCCCGTATTGAGCCATGATATGATATGATATGATATGATATGATATGATATGATATGATACAGTATAATATAATATTTTGTGACAACTCTCAAAACACCTACACCCCAGCTGGACTTCCACAGATAGGGCTTGAGCCATGTGTAGATGGCACAGCAGAGGCGGGGCTGCTGTGTTGGGAGCAGCCTAGCTCAGAACTTGGCGACATTCATGGGGCTCGGCTGTAGGTTACCTTAGTGTGATGGACTTTCATGGTGTGCATGTGTATTCGCACACAGAGATATTCTCTGAGCTTTACCAAGCTGGATATAGAATGTCAAAGCTTTGAAAAGAAATATAACCTTATAATTCTTATTTAAGTCAGTGGGAATCCTATAAGAATTTGTACTTTATATGCTTATATATTCCTTTTATAACATTTCCATTAATCAAGATGCATAACTCCTAAACTCTGAAATGCAGTCACCAAAGCCTACCGTTGCTTGGGGAACCCTGGTGGGGCTGTGTCATTCCTTTCCGCCTTTTCCTGTCACCCCTAGAGAGTGGAGGGTGGCATGTGGTGGTAGTAGAGGAAGGAGTCTGTGCCTGCTGACCAGAGCACACACGCTGCCCTCTGACCCGGTGCCACTTCACACCTTGAACTTGCATCCTCTCCAGCTGGGTACTTGAAACGAGCCCTCATCACGAACATGGCCTGGGAGCTAGTGGTATCCCTGCCTCTTTTCCTCTTGCAACAGCAGAGGACCCAACCTGCTCCTCTGGAAACTTGCTGTGACATAGAAGTGAGGTTATGTGCAAGTGAGGTGTGTCCTACTTTCACCACCTCAAGCGTGTAGAAGGGGATACTTTGCAAATAAGAGTGGGAAACACTTTTCTAGAGAAGAATACAGCCAAAGCAAATGGCACCTTTGATCTACAGCTAAATTTGATGGTGCTTCATCTCCAGAGAGCTGAAAGGTTGGCACTCTCCATCTCTATTGACTTCCTGGAGGTGGGGCTTTGTCCATACACAAATATGGATTTCTGAAAACTCTGTAAACACCATCAAACATAACTGGAACATCCAGTCTGATGGGTTTCCTGAGGCTAATCCAGCCTGCCATGCAGAAGGGAGCAGATACGCGCTCCCCACTTCAGAGAGGCAGCTTCACCACCTGCCGCCTACGATAGGAGGAGATCAGTGTCTCCCAAGCTTCCCAGGCCACAGAACTCCCCTGGGAAACCTGTTAAGCAGACAGCTTCACAGGCTCCCCTCCTTGATTCAGGGGATCAGTGACGGGGCCAGGAATTTGCTTTCCCCTTATCACTATGGAAGTGTGGGAAACTCTGGGCCAGACACTCAGCCCTTGTCTGGGTTAGAGGGGTCAGTTCTGGCTGCTCACTGCAGCTGCCTGCGAGCTTGGAAATTTCCTGATGCCCAGGCTCTGCCCCATACCAACGACATCAGGATTTTGTCAATGTGTAGCCAGGGCTGAGAACCATTGGCTAGGGCATTTGTGATTGAAAAATCTTCTTGGCTAACAACTTGCCTCAGCTGAAAAAATGGGGACTAGCGTAATCAAGGAAATAAAATGGATATAACGTAGATCTAGAAAAACAGAGAAATGCCTTGGGAGGATAAGAAAAGTGAGTACTTCTCATAAAGGAGATAGATAATTTTTCTCCTGGCTTGTTTTACGTTCTTGATCAGGCACCTGCCTGCACGTGTACTTTATGAAGGGCCAGATAAGGCTTTTTTAAGGCTTTTAAGCCTTAAAATTTTTTAAGGCTTTGCTGGCCAGATGGGCTCCAATGCAAGTAACGCACTCAACAGTTGTGGCAGAGGAGTAGCTGGGGTGTGGGTAAATGAGTGAATCTGGCTGCGTTTTACTAAAACTTTTATATAATGGAAGTTTCCTATAATTTTTATGTGTCACCAAGTATTCTTCCTTTGGTTTGATTTCAACCCTTGAGAAATGTAAGTCCGTTCTCCACTCCCAGGCCATTGCAACAGGCATTGGCTGGAGCGGGCCTGTGGGCCCCCGTTGGCCAAGCCCTGTTCTAGGTGAGGCACTTGGGGCAGCCCTAGTCTATGAGGAAGGACAGACTAGAGTATAAAACGCAGGGAAAATTTTGTGTTGATTAAACCGTTAGATTAGGGACAGTATGTATAAACACCTGGAGCAGCGCCTCATAGCAAGTGTTCGATCAATGGCATTTTATTACTGTTGAGGAGACAGATGAATGAAACACTGACCATTGCTCTTCAATGGCACTGGACTAGGAATGATGAGTTACACTTATGTTGTGCTTTCAGGCACTGTTCTTAGTGCTTTATACATTTTAAATCATTGAATCTTTACTAAACCTTATAAAATAGGTATTGTTATTGTCTGTGTCTTAAGGAAGCTGGGGATAGAGTGCTAAAGTAACTTGATTGAAGTTACAAGTTACTTTACTAAGAGACATAGACAGGATTTCCACTCAGGCTGTGTGTCTCCAGAGTCCATGCTTATCACTACTAAGTTGTTCACTGCAAGGCAAAAATTATATATAACTGTATATGACATAGGAATAGAAATAACTTTTGCATGCCCTCAGTGTTCTTTTTTGAGGGAGAATTTTTTTTATTGTTGACACTATTACAGATGCCGCCCATTGCCCCACCTCTGCTCCCCTCCACCCAGCTCCTGCTCCCTACACCTGGTCTTCACTACATTGTTGTCTGTGTCCATGGCCTATTCCTGTATGCAGATATGTTCTTCGGCTAATCTCTTCCAGTCCTCCCCACCCTGCTCCCATCTGAGATCTGTCAGTCCGTTCCATGTATCCATGTCTCTGATTTTATTTTGTTCACTCATTAGATTCCACATATGAGTGAAATCATATGGTTATTTGTGGTAGTTGTCTTTCTTGGACTGACTTGCTTCACTTAGCATAATAATCTGCAGGTGCATTCATGCCACTGCAAAGGGGAACAGCCCTTCTTTTTAACAGCTGCATAGTATTCCGTGGTATAAATGTACAACGTCTTTTTCATCCACTCATCTACTGATGGACAATTGGGCTATTTGTAGATCTTGGCTATTGTAAATAATGCTGCTATGAACATAAGGGTTCATACATTCTTTCTGATTGGAGTTTCAGGATTCTTAGGATGTAGTCCCAGAAGTGGGATTGCTAAATCAAACAAGGGAGAATTTTTTTAACATTAATAAATTTAAATTTTACTTCGCTAAAAACACCTAATCTTTGTATTTTGATAATATCTCATCCTCTCTCAAGATCATACTTTACAGCAGTGGTTTTCAACTGGTGGCAATTTTACCCCACAAGGGGACACTTGGCAATGTCTGGAGACACTTTGGTTGTCATAGTTGGGCATGAAGAGTGCTGCTGGCATCGAGTGGACAGGGATGCTGCTAAATGTGCCATCACAATGCACAGGGCAGGCCTCCTCAACAAAAACTCACTCTGCCCAAATGTCCTGAGTGCCGAGGGAGCCTCGTTTAAAGCCTGCATTCAGCATTAGATACAGGACCACATAAAAAGCACCTCATCTGGGCACTTGGGTCACCGCCACCTCAGACTCCGCTAATCCTGTTGCTGATGCAAGTGACTGGTGTGTAGCTGGTTGTAAGAAAGGTCAAAGGGGCAGTTGCACCATCCTTCATCTGGTGCAGTTCCACTGTGGCTGGAGAGAAGCAGAGACGGCCTGGGCCACAGCTCACCCTAAACGTCAAACATCATTGAAAAGCAGAAGTAGAAACCCAACAGTCCAGCCATTTCTACCACACCAGAGGCTATTTCAGGGAGCATCTTTCATCTTGTGGACCAGAAATGTTTGCAGGGTGTGCTTACTAAACAATATTTGCCATGGCTGTAGTTTGCTGCAAGTAGATTCTGCTGCTTTGTTTGCATGTTAACTGTGTGAGGGCAAGGATGGCATTACCAGATCGGGAGTGACAATACACTAACACCACCCATCTGTAGTAGTGTTACTGCTAGCACTCTGCTCAGCCTGTCCCTAGCACTGTGCCCCCGAGCCCAGCACCGACATCTAAAACAGGCACCTGTGAGCCAGCGCTCATCCATCCAGAGCAGGGAAGTGTTTTGTAAAATGACATCTATTTTCCTACGTACTCATCTCACCTCTATTTCTGTTAATTCTCACTTTGACTATTTCCTTTATTTTCTGTGAGGAGGAGAAATGTAGAAGCTATGGAAGCTACCTCACGCACTCCACAGCTCTTTTTAAGCTACAGGGAAATGCAAGGTCGCTCTAGGGCTTTTGTTTCTGCCTGTGTGGTCCTTATGTCACGATGCGTGGAGGATACCACCCAGGTGCGTGGGAAATTGACATCGGCTCTTTGAGGCCATCCATCAGGAAGAAGAAAAGGGAAGATACTTACAGTGTAGAACCAGAACTTCACGATGGGGGCATTGTAGAATTCATAGATTTTTCTGCCCAAGGGGATCAACCGGTGCCTGCTCTGAACTTCCTCCTCATCCTTCTTCCTGGAAGATTCGCTGTGGTTTCGTCCCAACATTGCCTACAGTGAAGGAGAGTTAATACCATCACGGCAGGGCTCTGGAGATCATGGGGTTCAAAGTGTTCACTTTCAGAGGAGGAAAACATATTCATAGAAACTGAAGGCTTTGCCCAAAGCCCCCAGAGATTGATTTAGAGATTGTGCCTTCCCTGTGTGTTTGCATATACGTAGAATCTGTGTACCTTTGCCTGGGATGCAAGTCCTTAGGGATGTTTCTTGACTATTCTGGTCTCTTCCACCCTGAGGACCTTGGGAAGATGTGAATGATAGAAGTTACACAGAATTCTGAGAGGGAGAGAGAGTGTTGGCTGGCAAGGCTGTGCATCTGTCTTTTCTCCCAACCCAACTCTCCCTATGTATATCATGAAACAGGAAGATCTGGGGTCAAACTATGTCTTCACTCATGCTAGTGGGCTCTTAAGTCAAAGGTAAATTAGACCACTAATTTGTAACTTATTCAAAGGGTACGAGTATTCAAGAGGTTAGTTAATGAAGTGCCTGGAGCTTAGTTCGGTTAGAAACGTCTCCCCAGCCCTTTGGTGTATGCCTTTGTTCCCTGATTTCAAACACTGTGGAACTCAGGTTACTGCTGGTGTTCGTTTCATGGCAGCTCCTGGGCATACTGCCTTCCTCTGCGTGGCAGAGTCAACCAGCTGAGACAAGGAGAAGTCAGGCTGGACCCCGAGAGGCCCTCATCTCAAGCTGCTGGAGATTTCCTTAAGAATGGAATTATTTCCTTCTCACTCACAACAATAGCAGTGGCAACAACAACAATAATGATTAAACATTGCAGAACAGGAAGAATCTGAGAAAAAATAGAGACATGCTGTCTGGATGGCAAGTGACAGGATGCCATAAAGATGGCTGAGGTCCTAATGGTGAAGAGCTCCAGGCTTTGGGTCCCTCAGAAGGAGGATCAAGTCCTAACTTGGACCCTAAGAATCCATGACACCTTGGACAAGTCTTTTAACTCCCCAAAGACTTGGTTTCTTTGTCTATAGAACGAGGGTAATACTAGCACCTGCTAGAAAGTTGGTATACAATCAATGGATCTGGCCTTTAATAAGTGCTCAGTGAGTATTGCAACAGCTAGCCTTTAAAGTGATCCGAGACTCCCAAACACTGTTGACTGCAATGATCTAGTCGGTACCTCTCACCAGAAAAAAATGTATGCTATTAGGCATTGATTACAGTATAATTTCTTGGCTTTAATTCTTTCAATATCATTCTGAGGCAAGGTTAGTTCTACAATGTTGGGGAAATAAAATTTTCATTAAAGGTGAGAATAGGATCAAAACCTTTTAACTTCATAGAGACTGATAAAGATGTGGGACAAGAAAAAGCACTGAGAATACAGGTTCGAAGTTGTGAGATCTAATTATAGAAATGACTTAAAGTTATCCTGAAGTTGAGAACATAGACAACCACTAGTGAGCAGATGATTCTGGTTTCAAACCACCTTACATAAAATAAAAATATTAGTTTCAACTGTTTTTGTCATTGCCTCAAACATGCACTTCACTCACTTATGTAACCATCACAAATGAGTTACCTGTGACCAATAGGACTTCTGGAGAAGGTAACTTCCATTCCTTTATAGACCCTTCAGCTAGAGAAGTACCATGAGCTGATGAATAGGTACCATTCTGTACTATGGCCTGTTTAGGTGTAGATTTTGATCAGTAAGATGAACCAATCTTTGTGATGGGTATAGCAAACTAGAAAGCAATAACTTATTGATCATCGACTCCAAGAAACTCTGAGGTTATACATTTGTCCCTCTATAATTTAGAATAGTAACATAAACACAACAATCCTCCTCTTGTTGGCTTTTTATGTGCTCACATTATGCTGCTCTTTGAGGACACAATGAGATGACAGTAGAGGCAGCTTGGAGGCTTTAGGCCTCTGAGAAAGTGGCGTCTTCAGGAAACCTCTAGGGACAGCGGCTGTCCTGACAGAGTCAAAACAATGCCCTGGGTCCGTGGACATGTTGGGACTTTATTAAGCAAAATGCAAGACATTTATTTGACAATGCAGGTTAAACAATAACAAAAATATAACAACCTGTTTTGCCTCTGCTATTCAGATCTATTCTAAAGTGAGTGCATTTTTAAACTGCTGTCTTTCATGGGTTTAAGTAAAGCATTTTTGATATTTTATTAATTCCAGCTTAAGCTGCTTAAGTTGCTGATTTTGTTGATTTCTCTCCCCAGCAGTCAAGCATTTCCTTCCCTTACATTCCTTAAAGCAGAACGCGGCAGGGTCAAACACAGGCAAAACTGCACAATATAAATGTGAAAAATGTTTGCTGCCTGAACACAGATGTTGTCTGAACTAGGCTATTAATTGCTACTAAAATGAAGCAAACCGAGGCTGATATTTTGTGTATAATTTTGGAAGGACCAAGAGAAAAGGTCCCATTCCAAGAGAAGAAGGATTGGTTTTACACAGAAGCTCAAATATTAATCTTATAAAAAGCTGCATTCTCCAATCCTGTCCATGGTGAGCCAATATCAGGGCTCGAGCAGTGACAATATCTGTCATTAGTATCAAGGGAAGCCCCACCTTGAGGACCACTGCCTCCAACCGTGACTCTGCCAGCCCACAAATCCCTTCCTTCCTTTCTTCCTCCCTGCTGTTTCTGCCTGTGAGGAGGAAGCTCAGGCAGAAGTGCTATTTTGGTGTCTTCTTGGGTTCTCAGTGAACAACTGCGGAATCTATTCTCTGGGAAGCAGACTTTGCTCTCAGCCCAGAGATGCATCTTTACTGTGGCTTCTTGAAGGATCAGTCCTTAAAGCTGTGCATATGGAGCCGGAGAAGGGAACTGCCTTCTTTGTTTTCTTTCTTGACAGGCAAGCAGAAAAAATACTGCCTTCAGCTTCTGCCTACCTTCCTAGAATCCCTCCTTGAGTCTCCCTAGGAAGTGTACCAATGTCAGGGCCATGTTGTACTTGACATAGGAGTCCCATGCATCACTTTTGGATTCTCTCTGCTACCTGGTAGAACAAACCAGCCAGTGGCATACATTTGAGACTAGGAAAAAAGTTTTAGCATCCCTTAGCTATCAGCTAAGAGCATGGTCAAGGGAATCTCTATGCCTGGGTTATAATGCCAGCTTTACAACAAATTAGCTTGGTAACCTTGGGCAATTCAACCTCTCTGAGGCTCAGCTTCCTCATCTGTAAGACAGTATAAATAATATTAGCTACCCGTGGGACTGTTACGAGGATTCCATGATTAAGTGCATGTGAAGCTTTAGCGCTGTTACAACAACATGAGCAAACATCAGTCAAGGCTTACCACATGCTAGACGCCAGTCTACGTAGTGCACGTGTACACTTTCTATATGGTTTGCATGTACCTGTAAGCTTTTATTATTCCCACGTTAGAGGTTAAGAAACGGTGCCTGCGGTTCCACAGTGAGGAGGGAGTGGGGCAGGTTCTGATTCAGAGCACACACTCTTTACCCCTCTGCTGAAGGAGCCAACAAAGAGCCGTAGGACCAGTACAATGTTTCTGCTGATAAAACATTTTCTCTCCATGAAGGGGTCCGCGGGTCAAAATGACGGTACGATCTTTAGGGAGGGCAGTCACCCCCTCCTAGAGGGAAGTAGAGACTCCACCGATTTCTAGAAATTGGAACTGAAAGTAAACATTGGCTTTAAACTCAGTGAGTCACTAGCTGTGAATGATTAATCGATGAAAAGTGTGACCCGATGCACACACCCTCCTACAGGCCTGAAATTGTGCTTGAAAACATATCCAGAAGGGCCTACTGGAAGAAAATATTGTTTATTTGGAGGAAAAAACAATTCACAGAATGGTCCCACTAGGATAATAATGCAAAGGCATTTTATCACCTGAGCTAAACCAGTTTTTGTTTTCTCCCCTTACAGCTTCACTGGGTCATCACAGTCATTGGTCCGCGTGCTGGGGAGCGGGGGCCACATCAGTGAGGTCCTATGGAGTTGTGGCTTGAGGTCGCCAAAGCTGTGAAGCCTTGTTTGTCCCTTTAACAGCATGTGCTATTTTTAGATCTTGGATACAATCCAGTGGCAGTCACACTGCTCAGGCGGGGGCTGCGGGATGCTGTCCCATGCCCAGCTGCCCCATTCCCCCTGCAGAACAAAGCATCCATGCTCTATAATTATACCAGGAAGAGCTAATAAAAGCCTTCCATACAAACCTCAAAATTCAATTAGTCCTGCATTGTGAGCCTGACCCCGAAGACAGATAAAGGCTTAACTTCTGATCCGCTGAACAGTTCCAGCTCAGTGAGGCCGGCTGCTCCCCAGCCACGAACTCCCTTTCCTCCTTCGTGCGCTAAGGCTGCCACATCCCCTGGTTGTTTAGGAAGCACTGCCTGTTTGGAAAATTTAGGGTGTCTTGCTTTTGAATTTCATTGGGTTGTCCGGCACCACTGCCCCTGGCTGAAAACTTTCACATAGAATTAGTTCCCCAGGTCATATTATTTGTGTGCGTAGAGGAGGCACGAATGAAGGCACCTGGTGAAGGGCTGACCTCAAGAGTTATCGAATCTTAAGCCGTACAGATGGGACAAGGGGGCAAGGGGTGTTCCCCACGGACAGTAACTGAGTAGTGTTTGCTTACTGTCAGTTCCATATCTTCTTCATCTTTTTCTTTTGTGGGCTTTTCTGGTTCCTCCGGCTCCTTCTCTTGGAGATGGATTTCCTGGGCCTGAGTCATATAGGGCATGTCGTCTTTGTTCTTGAACTCCAAGCTGAGAATTGAAGGAGGAAGTAGAATTCCCAGAATTACCTAAAGTAATAATAATGATAATAATAATAATCACATTTAAAGGGTTAAGATCAGAAGGGTTGCTTAGAATCAGAGGGCCTGGGGGTACGGCGTGTGTGTGTGCATGACTGTGTGTGTGCTGAGTGAGGACTTGCCTATTTGAATAACCACGCACATTAATGCTACGAGAGTCATTTCTGGCCACCTGGGAGCTGCTCCGCACCAACTGCAAGCTTCTTTGCCGTTAATATCTTTGCCACAAGCATTTTCACTGTAAAACTAATTGGCGGCAAGGCGATTTTGCCATAAAAGATGGAATAACTGGCTGACTGTTTAGGTGGACAGTGCACTCCCATGTTTACGTTACATAAATCTTAGCCCTCATAATGCTCTATGGTACAGTATGAGTAGACATGGGGGTCTTAAAACAGTGAACGACAAGTACGTATATTGACTTGATAGAAAATATGGTGATAAAACTTACTGAAAATGTGAAATAAGAGAGTATAAAGTCAGATTCCATGCTATACCAGGATATGATAACTGATTTATCAGTTCACAAGTCTTTTGGTGATTCGAAGGCACAGAGTTGAACGCACATTTTGCATTGAACTTTGGAACATCTACCAATACACGTATGACAGTATGCCAAGAATAAAAACAACAGTTGAGAAGCCCAGCTCAAAAGAGGAAACAAATCAACAAGCAAAAAAACGTGTGAGTGCTTCAGTCCAACCCATGAAATAAAATTGGTTATTTGCACAGTATTGACATGCATCTACACACATTTTAATGAATTCAAATATTTTGTATTTTGCAATAGTCTTAATTTTGTTATGAAAATGAATTTCACCATGTCCTTTTTAATGCCCCCTTTTATTTTTTAATTGTTTCATCTTTTATGGAAAAATCTTCTTATACCCAAGTTAATTTTGTGGAGAACATCTTTGTGGCAAAGAAGCTCATCGTGAAAATGCCTGGAGTCGTTACTCACAGTAGCTCAATCTGACTTTGGAGGAAACAAAACATCTTACCCAAATATATATTACTCATTTAACATTCACTTTGCATGGGGAAACTGGGGAGAAAGAGAAATGCTACCCAAGGCAAAAATGGGACAGAATTGAGATTACCATTTAACCGTTAGATAGCACTTGACTTGGTGAAATTAATTCATGTGTATGTCCATTGGCATTTATTTGCTAATATGTCAAGTGGAGTTAATTGTATCATCTGGTTATCTCTAAAAAAGGCTGTCCTAAGTTGACCTTGAGAAAGTCCATGAAAGAAAGTATGCTATTCATTTTAGAGCTTTCTTCTGCTACTTCCTACTGTCCAACGGAAACACACACATACCCACTCCAGGGGGCTCTGCATCCCCCACGACCAGCCCCTGTTCAAATACCCCAGGTGGGTCCAGCACTGGATTTCTCCCATGTATAAACAACATGCTTAAACATCAGTGTGACGACACTAAACACATAGGCTTTTTTCACAAGAGGGCAACCTCATTCTCCATTTGCCAGGAAACAAATGCATTTCTGATGATAACACTGACATCTGACTTGTGTTCCCTAAGTCTCTCACCCCTTCCCTCAACCCTAAAATGGTTCTGCTGCACAAAGCTCCAGAATATGAACCAAGGCGAGGGGGGCAAAGAGGATCCTGAAGGGTAAGTAAAAATGATTCTCAAATGATGAGTCAGGGACAGCCTGTGCTCAAATCCCACAGGGACTTTGGAGCAGCTACAGGAAAAGAAAGAGCGGTGACCCTGAACACAGGGTGTCTGGCAGCCTGGAAAAGCTCAGGTGGCATGCTGGCAGCCTTCAGGGGACACGACACCCTGTCCTTGGAGCTGAGAGCCAGGCTTGGCCATCACTCACAGCACAGCTATGAAATACCCATGAGCCACTTCATGGAAACCTTCTGTGACTCTGGGCCAAGAGCCCATGGAAGGGTGAGTTGGCAGAGGGGAGGTGGTGCTGGTTTAGTCTGGGTGGCCTCAGCTATTGCTCTGGTCTTGTGGCCCTTCTGCTTTGGGCCGATCTCAGAGTCACCCAGATCAGGTAGTTCTAGGTTAACAGGAGCCTGGTTTCACTGTAACAGTCACAAGCCCTAAACAGAGAAACTATTTTAACACATTCTTTTAATCTCCCCCCTCCCATTTTTACTATCTTTCTTTTCCTTTTTTCAGTTTAACGTTTCCTTTGAAAAACATTAAGAAAATATAAAAGAGCAAAGCCTCCACCATCCTTCTTTTATTTCAACCCTAGAGGTAACACTGTGTTTCTTTAAAAAGAATTAATCTAGATAGCTATAGCTATAATGCACATGCTTAGAAAGACAAAAATGGACATAGGTAATAAATTCATATGCAGCTTGTTTTTCTTCACTTAAGAATGGATCTAGATGATCTAGCGTTATCTTTACATGAATCTATCTCATCGTTATGTGAGTTTTGAAAATTTCTCAAGTGTTGCTGAATTAAGAGCCAATGTCTCTTTATGACATGGTATAAAGCGGGCCAGGGTGTCTGGTCTCCCTCAGCAGTGAAGGTTGCCCAGGTAAGTGACTCTGCATATAGCACAGCTGTATCAGAGCAAATGGTACCCCTGTGGTACCTCAGTGTGACTATCGCTTTTGGATCTTCTGAAAAATATTAATGTCTAAGTACTATCTCAATTGATTTAGCAGAATTTAGGGAAGGTCTTAGCCTCTATATGAGAAATAAAAAACCAAAACTCCACTATACAGAAAATCCTGATGCCCAGTTGGGTTCAGAGTCACCCTCCTGAGATAGGAGAATGCCTAATCCCCACCGCACATTGAGCTTGGAAAACGCCAACCAAACGTCTGGTGCTAATAAAGAGTAGGGCCTTCTGGGCGCACTGACCTTGAGGCCTGAGTTTTTACGCATCCGGAGCCGGCCCATCCACATGTCTGTGAGCAACATCTGGCTGCACGTGTGCGCAATGAAGTCGCGGTGCTTGGCAGCCACAGCGAGCTGCAGGCACGTGGCATTGCTCCAGTTCTTTAGCTCATACGTCAGCAGCTTCATGGCCAGCTGCTCGTCCTGCTTGTAGGACTGGTCCAGGAGCTCCACGGCCAGCTGGCCAAAGTCCCTGAAAGAGAAAATGTCAGGAGTCATCTTCTGGCCATTTTGGAGACCCACTGGTGAGCCAAAAGAGGCAGGTTCTGAGGGGTCTAGTTGTTTCTTACAGGGTCTAGGCTCTCCATTCATTCATTTGTCCAGCCAGCATCCATTACACATCTCTATGTTTAGAACTAGGGGTGTAAGTCAAATAAGGCATGAACCCTGCACTCAAGGCCCTCAATTCAAGGTATGTGGATGGTGGCCGCAGACCAGTAAATTAATGATTATGGTGCTGCATGTCTGTCTTCTTAAATGTGACAGACCTCCATTGAAATCTGAGCCTTGTCAACCACAAGGGTGTGATTTTGAACAAGTTACTTAAATACTAAGTCTCATTTCCTTTAGTTGTAAAATAGCCACAATAAGAGGATCATCTCTTGGGGCAGAGCTCCAGGTATTTTTGCTGTAAGTATTTTTGTTGCACAAGTTTGGCTATAAGGCAATTTTACCATAAAAGATAAAATAAAAGTTTGACAGTTTGGTTTACAAATTTGATTTATTTAAGCTAGTCGTCAGTTTGGCTTCATTTCTCCATGGAGGAAGTTCTTGCACTTACTTCCTTTTGTGTGTCATATAAATCTTAGCCCTCATAATGGCCTGTACAATGACGAGTAGACATGGTGTTCTTAAAATAGTGAATGGTGACAACTACATATAAAGCCAGGTCGCATGCTATACTAGAAAATGGTAACACATCAGTTGGCAAATCATTTGGTGAGCATTCATCCAGCACCCGTCAAAACCAAAAATTTACCAAGCGATGGCAAATTGAAAAGAAAAGTATAATGCCATGAATGAAACACTTCAAAGACAATGTAGTTTCATTTTTTGCAATACAGTTTTTAAATTTTGTTTTCAATTTTTTATGTTCCATTATGTCCTTTTTAATGTCTTTCGTTTATTTTGTTATTTTATCTTTCACGGCAAAATTGCTTTACAGCCAATTAGTTGTGTGGAGAAAATGCTCACAGCAAAGATGTTCCCAGCAAACCTGCTTACAGCAAGAACACCAGACACATTGGGGCGCTTGAAATGCAGAAATGCAATCTTCTGTAACTGTACGTAACTCTGCGTCTAGTGCTGTACACCATAAACAGATTCTTCACGTTCACCCTCTCCATGCACCATGGGGGTGATACTACCTCACCTTAAAGTTTTAGGTAGCTCAGACCCTCCACGCAGTGTTTGGGGCCTACCTTCCCTTCTTGTCCCCTGATCACCCCATTTTCTGGGCTGGCCAACCTGGAGTTGTGGTTCAGCTCCTGGGAGATGTCATCGACCATATCGTTCTCAGAAGCCTCATGAGCCATGGCTTTGCAGAGCTTACAGGCCACCAGGGCCTTGGCCATGGCCTCCTCGCCGTGCTGCCAGAAGAACAAGGCCATCTTCTGCCGCTTCATCAGGACGGCCCACACCATCAGCTCATGGAAAGGGAAAGGGAAGTGGTTGATCTCAGGATCGTCCAAGTCGATGTCTACTTCTTCTTCACGTTTCTTGGTTGTCTTTCTTCCTCGCCTCAAGGGAACATCATCCTGCAATTTTAGGGGAAAAAACATAGAGGTGGAGTTAGAAATGAATCAATGAAATTCAGTAAACAGTTATTTTACTATTGGCCTAACTCTGACAGATACATAAATGAACGATAGGCACAAATCATTTGGTTGTGTTTCACTTTATTGTACTTCATAGCTGTTGTATTTTTTACAAACCAAAGGCAAAACCCTTCACCAGCAAAAAGATTACGACTTCTTTATTGCAGTGGTCTGGAACCAAACCTGCGATAGCTCTGAGATATATATGCCTATATCCTATCCCAGCTTTAACCCTAAAAGACCTCACAAGCTCATGCTTGCCTAATTTTAAAACAAGTTAGAAGAGCATAAGCACAGTCTTATGGGACTATATCATTGTCATACTTTAATTTTAAAAAGTATTTTTAATGGGCCATCTTCTTCTTTTTTACTTTTGTCCATTGTTTCCCTCTGCAGGTAGGGTTATTTGTCCCTCATGATGGACGGCACTCTGCCTTTCTCTCGAAGGATGGGGACAACCTACACTTGCATTGCGTGTGCAGCAATGACCACATTAACACAGGTTGGGGAGAAGGTAAACTATCTCGAGTTTCCGCATACCTCATTAGATGCGTTCCTGAAATAGTCCTGGCCTTTGGGTCCGTACCATTTCTAAACACCAATGAGTATACTTTGCTTACTGGAATATATATGCTGCCTTGGTTTTCAAGTTTGTATTTCAAATAGGATTTATTTCCTTGTTTGCAGTGCTAGTGTAATCTCATGGTGAAATTTTCAAAAGCAACCGTGTCCTGTTCCCTCAACACTGGGAAAATTTTTATGTCCTTATTTTAGAATCGTGTCCCAAGCCCCACCACTGAAGTGAACTTATGTATATATTTGAAATGTGTAGAAGAATAGAATAATTGACACTAATAATTTGAGCAAACACTTACCTCCATTCCCAGTAGTTTCAAGGCTTTGGGCTGTTAAAAAAAATTCATGCACCAAGTTAGATCTTTCTTTATAGATATAAGAAAAGAATCCTACTTTATCTCAAACAGGTAATGAAACAATTCCATTTATCATATAGCATTTATTTATTTCACCAAATAAAATTCCACAAAGGGAAGTTATTTAGAGAAATTCTTAGAAAATTAGGGATTTAGTAATTTTGGTGAATCACAGAAAATTAGAAAACTTGAAAGGCATAATGTGATTGCTTAGGGGTGGAGCCTGAAGGTTTATTAACCCTTTTGTGGACCAAAATTTCTTCCATCTTCCTAGAACTGTCCTGCTTGGCATCTCCATGACATCAAGCACTTTAGTGAACAATGGGACATTCAATCAAACCATGAGATGTTTCTTCAACCTCTGAAAGACATCTATTACCTGGAGACTTGGGATATTACTCAGAAGTGTATGTTTAGCTGCTTCACGCTGGCCATCTCTCTAGGCGGCTGTCCGGTAGAACAAAGGTGAGTGGGGTCAGGGGGCCACGTGTTGATGGTGCCAGAGGCACTCAGTGGCATTGGAAGTGTTAGCAAATACAGAAGCATCGTTGGTGGTGCTGGGGGTGTGCAAAGTAGTCACAGACTGAGATGGATAGAGAAGCAACTCAGCCACTTATAGAAACTTGACTTGTATTTAACAAGGGGAGATAGAAAATTACATCTTAAGTGCGAGGAATTCCAATTCTATGTTTTAAGTATTACAAAATGGTTGAGTGCTATCTTGAAAGTTATTTGAATAAAAAAGAAGATTACAGCACTTACAGTTCTTCCAAGTTTTATTTGACCGTACCAGGAGGAGTCACGTATACCTTGTCTCTCTCCCTTTCTTCCGCTTTTAGCTTTCATAATGACCACCAGTTCGAAAGTTGTGATTTTTAAAAATTTATACTTTTTAGTATTTTCATATTTCTTTTCTAGCACCATAAAATGCTTGAATTATCAGAAGATAAGTTTTGGTAAAAATAAAAATCATGCCCACCA
Source organism: Carollia perspicillata (assembly GCA_004027735.1). Lineage (NCBI taxonomy): Eukaryota > Metazoa > Chordata > Mammalia > Chiroptera > Phyllostomidae > Carollia > Carollia perspicillata. Next base: position 38 of record PVKM010026382.1, on the reverse strand, counting down.
CCAGCTACAGCAGCAGTTCTCGAAATGTTGTCCAAGGA
>PVKM010026381.1:0-19347 GCA_004027735.1 Carollia perspicillata | reverse complement strand
CCTTCTGAATGGTCCCTCTTGTGTCGTTTCACTACTTAAAAATCGTGAGCTCCTTGGTAGAGATGGAACTGTGCCCGCCAATATGTTACTCATCACTCATGGAGCCGTACAATTTAAGCCTGGAACCACTTTCGCTGATGGAGGGGCATGCTTTTCTACCTTTCTTTCTCAGACATAACAAGAGAAACAAACAGGACATGCCTGGGGACAGGAGTTCCCCAGGCTCTGTGAGCTGTATACTCTGCTAGTTAACGACTGTTGCTCACCAGAATTATTTCTTCCTTGTGACTAATCAGATTTTCCCTTTTTCTCAGTGCATCACCAAGTTCTTTTTCCTCAAGGTCTTCTGAGGAACAAGTGGTCAGGGTTTTTAAAATGTTTTCCATAGGTGAGAGTAGTTTCATATTTTCTTTTTTATTTATGGCATTACATTGCTAATACCTACTCAGCTTGCATACCACTCTGGTTCCTGTTCTTTTTCTGTTGTTCTTCCTAAGTCCCTGACTGCCCTGTGCCTTCCGTGAGTTTTATCCTTTGTTTTGTGTTATTCATGATAGGCTGTGTCCCACACTTCAGGTATGTTCTACAGCACACTCTCTCTTCTCCCTTTGATGTTGAGTTCGGACCAATCTCGTTTTAACTATATTAATAGCATATCAATTTGGTGACTACCATAAAATTGAGCACTGACTGGGAAGACAGCTGAAATAGAAGGAAAAAAGATGTATTTAAAAAGGTATCACCACTAAAAATGTGAAACCAGTCTATTATTGCATCAAAATGGCAAAATGAAAAGAAAAGAAAAACAAAGACACCAAGTATTGGTGAAAATGTGGAACACCTATAAGGAGCATGAACTGATATGAGCATTTTGGAAAATTGTTTTTCCAAAGTATGAAAACAGAATATATATTCTTTTTTACATATATATTCTGTTATATATATATATCCCCTCTCGCTCAGCAATCCCACCCACGCTGGGTATATACCCAACAGAAATGTTTTCATACGTGCACTTAAAGATCTGGAAAAGAATGGTCATAGCAGCACTATTTAAAATAGCCCCAAGCTGGAAATGGCAGAGATGTCTCACCAACAGTAGAATGTGTAATAATATAGTAAATGAACATACTGGGAATGAACAAATAACAACTACAGGCAATATGTACAACTTCACAAATGTAACATTGAGTAAAAGAAGCCAGGCACAAGAGAGTGCATGCCATGTAATTCTGTTCCTGTGAAGTTCATAACCAGGAAAAACTAATCTATGCTGTTGAAAGAGAGGACACTGGTCACCCTTGTCAAGGAAGTGACCAGAAGGGAGGACAGGGGCATCTGGGATGCTAGTAATGTTCTGTTTCTTGATCTGAGTGTTTGTTACACAAGTGTGTTCAGTTTGTGAAATACCACTGAAATGTATAGTTACATATGTGTGTTTTTCTGTATGTACATCATACTTCAATTAAAAATGTAGTAAAGAATGCAGTAGGCAGGGGAGATAGTGCAGAAGGGAAAGTAATTTTTCACTGGTAAAGGCAACCCGCATCCCTGGAGCCCACTCCTGGTGCTCCCTGATGTGCGCTACCCTGCACACTGGTCTCCACATTTTAATGAATGTGGACAAGTTTCGATTATGGGGACCCTCCTCTGCCTCCGAGGCCCAGTGCTATTGTTACGACATCAAAGACCAACTGCTGGCTAAGATAGAGCCCATATGAAAAGAGTGACCAGCAAATTTACTGCTTGACTTCATTCCCTTTAAATGAAACTGGCCCCATGGTCCTCTTTCAAAGCTCAATTGTGGACATATATCTTCTTTATAGGACATTGTATACAATAAAGAGAAGCAATAACTTAAAAATTGTCAAAAAATACCTTTGAGAGAGTGTGAGATAGGCATTCCATTGCTGTGGTTACATGTGCCCAAACACTCCTAAACATCTAGCCATTGGTCTGAGAGCCTTCTATTCAACATGGTGACTTTTTTAGACTAATTGAGTTATATTTTTATGCTCCAGGCCTTTCCCTGGGCTCTGCAGTATCTTGGGAAAGTTATCAATGAGAAGCAAGCTACTTTAAACCAGATGGCCACCTCACTGAAATCAGGCAAAATGGCGAAGTTCATGTGCCAGTACTCATTAGCTTACTTGGGGTTGTCCTCCATAGAGTAAACATTCCTTAAGGAGAGAGGCCATGCTAAACCTCTGGATCAGTTACATACAGTCCCCTAATATCTATGTGGACATTATTCCTTCACACAACCCTGGTGTGGAAATCTCAGGGAGTTCCTGACATTTACAGATACTAGAACTGAGTGGGAAAAGAACAGAGTTGTTCCTATGACTACCAGAAAAGGAACAATGTTATGACCTTTCAGAGAGGGAAAACAGTTCTACAGTATACAAGAAAAATTACTTATAAAGGATATCTTTAGCTTAACTTGGAATCTGACCCAGGTGCTGCAGAAAGAGGCATCTGAGATCAGAATTACCAGCCCACTCAAAACCAAACAATACAGAATAATCCTTATAATATGCAAGTACACATTACAGCAGTGAGTCTGCCCACAGGGGATAAAACGTCTTAAAGAGTGGCCCCGTCATCCCGGCTCATAGCTTCCACTTCTGTTTAATCTATTACTCCCCAAGGGGTTCAGCGCTCCACACTTTTCTGGGAAAAGGCCAACTGCTGCCTGGATCTTCTCCTTTCTGCTCCCCTCACTGGCACATGTAGGAAGACACACCTACCAGTGAAACAGCTGTGATTTTCCCACTCAGATTTCATGAAGGCAAAACGCTGCATTGAAAAGACACCTATGAAATGAGATAAATCTCATCCATGGATAAATCTCATATACAAATAAGAATAAGCACTGACTGGAAAAAACTGGGGATATTTCGAGAGGCTCTGGAATCACAAGGAGAGTGACTCTAAATACTGAACAGCAGGTAGAAATGATGAGAGCCGGGCTCTTAGGAAGGTACCTGTGACAGACGGCTTTTCTGTCCCAAGTTCTCCCCGCTAGCCTCATCGCTCTGAAGTGCACTCCAGGGCAATTCCCGTGCCCCACCGTAGCTCTCTCACTGATTTTTCATCAAGCCTCCCCCCACCCCATAATACACTCTTGGATAACCCAAAAATGCATGTCAATCTCCTTGGCCTTAAATTTGCACATAAATGGGGAAGAAATGAAGGGAAGTAGTCCCAGTAAACTCAATCACTGAATGATACGGCCTAAGATAAGGGAAGAATTGTGTACCATGGGACTGAGAGCACGATTCCCACCTTCCTGGTGTGAATGAAGGACGAGGATCTAAACTGAGGGCAAAACAGAAAGAAGGAGTCACAGCTTTAAAGAGCTACCCTTTGATTAAGGAGACTGCATCATTTCTCTGGACCTCTGAATAGTTGCTGCAAGATTGCTCAAACCATTAACTCAATTTTCTTTACTTTGTGGGCTCCTGTGTGTGTCTGTTGTTCCTTTGGGTTGGAGTCCTTCATGCCACTTAGGATGTGGTGTAAATAGAAGTGCTGTGGAAGCCTGCCAATGAGATGGAGCCTACCCAATTGACCAGAACTGCCTGTGGGCTACACAGACTCCCTTTAAAAGAAAAACTCTGCACCCACAAAACCCCAAGTGTTCAGCCTGGAGCAACATGAAGGGACCATCTGTGGGCTCCCCATTGAGGTCCAAGGGAAAGTGGATGCTGGCAGGAGACTTGCTATGGCTGTGCCCCTGGAATGTTCTGTGTCTTGGTCCTGACAGTCTAAGTGGAGTGCCTTTGTGTCATCAGGATACAGGGGCACATGACAGTTGCTAATATACACAGGAGTCATTCCTGTGGCTGCAGGTGTAGTCACTGCCCTGCTCACTGGGTTGAACTAGGGCTTCTTGTAAGCTCTGCCCCCACATGATGAGGTCTTCTGCTTAGATGATGAGGTCTTCTGCTTAGATGATGAGGTCTTCTGCTTAGAAGGCAGGTGGCAGACACTCACCAAATCCTAGAATTTTGTTGTTGGCAAGAAACTTGAAAAACTGAGTCCCAACTTCTTGTTTTGTACATGAGAAATCCAAAACCCAGAAAAAGGAAAGGACTTGCCCAAGGCTATCCTCCTCACCCCAAGCTGACTAACTTGCAGGCCAGTCCTCTTTCTCAAAGCCACACAAACCCCCATTTCTGAGCATCTTTAGGAGTTTTCATGGTCTTGCTTTGACAAAGAGGACTGCAGTGAAACGTACATCTACAATGCCCAGGCTCTGCAACATTACAACTGCTGTTAGATTGTTGTTATAGGATGTGAAAGGAAATTAAAGGAACGTGAACTGTGTCTCTTTTATTTCAGAGATGATCAGGTTGCAGTCAGATAAATAAAATAATGTTGATATAAGTACAGAGCACAGCCCAAATATAGAGTGAGCATTCCACAATTTCTTCCTCTCTTTTTTCAGCACATTCATACACATACTGAGTACCTGTTATGTGCAGGCATTGGGCTAGACAGTGGATATTCAGTAGAGAACAAGTTTATGCTTTAGAAGGAGAGATTAACTAATCAAATCTAACTAATCTAAAGTTAGATTAAGTAATCTAACAACATCAATTAGAGAGCAACTAATTGATAAAAAATATTTTGAATACAGTTTATTGATTATGCGATTACAGTTGTCCCATTTCTCCCCCTTTAGTCCAATCCACCCTGCATACCCCCTCCTACATGCATTCCCCTCCCTTTAGTTCATGTTCATGGGTCATACATATAAGTTCTTTGGCTTCTACATTTCCCATACTATTCTTAACCTCCCCCTGTCTATTTTCTACCTACCATTTATGCTGCTTATTCCCTATACTTTTTCCTCCCCTACCCCTCCCGATAACCCTCTGTGTGATCTCTACTCCTGTAATTCTGTTCCTGTTCTAGTGGTTTGCTTAGTTTGTTTTTTAGTTTTGTTTTCTTTATAAGTTCAGTTGTTGATAGTAGTGAGTTTGTTGTCATTTTACTGTTCATAGTTTTCATCATCTTCTTTTTCTTAGATAAGTCCCTTTAACATTTCATATAATAAGGGGTTGGTGATGAGGAACTCCTTTAACTTGGCCTTATCTGGGAAGCACTTTTTCTGCCCTTCCATTCTAAATGATAGCTTTGCTGGATAGGGAAATCTTGGATGTAGGTTCTTGCCTTTCATGACTTTGAATACTTCTTTCCAGCCCCTTCTTGCCTGTAAGATTTCTTTTGAGAAATCAGCTGATAATCTTATGGGAATTCCTTTGAAGGTAACTCTCTCCTTTTCTCTTGCTACTTTTAAGGTTCTCACTTTATCTTGAATCTTGGGTAGTGTAATCTTGATGTGCCTTGGTGTGTGCTTCCTTGGGTCCAACCTCTTTGGAACTCTCTGAGCTTGCTGCACTTCCTAGAAGTCTATTTCCCTTGCCAGATTGGGGGATCTCCTTCATTATGTTTTCAGTTTCTTGATCTCCCTCTTCTCCTTCTAGTCCCCCTATGATTCAGAAGTTGGAAAGTTTAAAGTTGTCCCAGAGATTCCTAAGCCTCTCCTCATCTTTTTGAATTCTTATTTCTTCATTCTGTTCTGGTTGAATGTTTATTTCTTCCTTCTGGTCCCAACCATTGATTTGAGTCTTGGTTTTCTTCCCTTCACTGTTGGTTCCCTGTACATTTTGCTGTATTGCACTTTTTATAACCTTTACATTTTCCCTTTATTTTGTGACCATACTCAACCAATTATGTGAACATCCTGATTACCTGTGTTTTGAACTATGCTTCTGATAGGTTGGCTATCTCTTCATCACTTCGCTGTATTTTTTCTGGAGCTTTGAACTATTCTTTCATTTGGGCCTTTTTTTTAACCTAGGTGTGTCTGTTATGTAGTAAGGGGTGGAAACTTAGATATTCACCATGTTGGGGCAACCCATGTCTCTCTGAGTTGTGGCACTCTATGTGAAAGAGGGGCCAGAGATAGAACAATGCCACTTGCTCAGCTCTCAGCCCACTTTCAGTCACTTCCTCCATTACCCACAAGCAAATTGGGCCCTTCTGGTGCGGATTCCCTAGTGGGTGGGTTTGTGTACATTGTAGGACCCTGTGGGTCTCTCCAACGAACTCTCCTGTGAGGCTGGGAGTTTCTCCCACTGCCCCCTCAACCCCCATAGGTTTTTCAGTCAGAGGTTTTGAGGCTTTATTTCCCTGCACTGGAACCCTGGGTTGTGCGGTCCTCCAATCCTCCACCTGGTCCTTCAGCCTCTGCCTTGCCACAAGTCCTCTCCACTGGCTGCCTGTCTCTGCCCCTCATACTGGTCTGGGTGAATGTTTCTTCTTTAATTCCTTGGTTGTCAGACTTCCATACAGTTTGATTTTCTGTCAGTTCTGGTTGTTTTTTTATTTTTACATTTGTTTCCTTCTTTCAATTGTGCAAGGAGGCACAGTGTGTCTACATATGCCTCCATCTTGGCCAGAATTCTCCTGATAAATAAGTAATTAAATAAATAATTATTATAGATAGGTGCTTAGGAGGACTTAAAAAGTGAGCAAAGATAAGAAATGCCTGGAGTACCTACTAAAACAGGTAGCCATGTAAGGGCTTGGTATAAAAATGATACTTAAATCTTGAACTGGGAATAGGAAAAGGCCAGCTCTACAAAAAGAAGTAGCGGAGGAGCAGGTCAGGTAGATGGGATCACAAGCACCAAAGCTCTGAGGTAGGACTATAGATGTAGTGATGGGAACATGAGAGTTACCATTAGAAGAATGGTTCATCTTCCTTTAATGAAATATGCAGTGAAGACAATGAAGGAGAGTAGGAGACTTGGAGAAAGAAGAAATGAAATAGTCATCTTGGGTACTAGAAAAGGCCTGGAGATTGTGAGGAAAGGGCCATTGATTTTGAAACAGAACTGAGTATTCATTTGAGGTTTGAGAACATGAATCTAAAATGGAACAGGTTTTTCAAATTGGGCCATTTTATTTTTTTATCACCAATCTGCTTCACTGTCAACCTAGAGAAGTGGGGTCATTAGGTTCAACTGGAACTGAGGTTTTGCAAATAAAATAAATCAGAGGGAGAGAAGGTAGCAAGGAGGGTTGAGGGGAGTTGAAAAGGAATAATTATAATAAGGGAACATGTGCTGAATAAAAAAGAAAATAAAAGTTAGAGAAAGCTGCAGGTTGCTGAGAAAATGGTAGTAGACTGGAGATCTCAATGGAGTTTGAACTTTAGGGAAATCAGAGAGCAGAACAAGTGTCTTTGTGTAGAATATTTACTGACAGCAGTGCAGAGGGCAGCTGAGGTGCAGAGGAGGCAAAGGTTTGTGGTGATGTGGAGGTCAAAGAACTGGAAAGGCCATCTACATGGACGTTGAAGTCACCAAATAGGGTAACAAAGAAGACTAAGACACAAGCTTAAATTTTCAGTGAATGAGAGAGAATGAACAGGAGCTGCATATAAAAGTTGGAACACCCATCATCCTGAAAGTAGTAGGTTCTTTTGGTTTTTGTTTTACTGTTTCTGTTTTTCAGGAAGAAGGGAAGAAATGTTTAGGAAACAACTATGGGGACTAGGAAGACCTAGGAGGTAGTTGAAGGAATATTCAGAGAAGAGGTTGAAAATGAGAGGAGATTGCTTATTGTGGAGTGAAATTCCTGGAAGGTCCAGTAGAAAAAGGGTTGGGGAAGGTGGAAGGAGACACACTGAGTCCAATTAAAAGACATTCAAAGTATTGTGGGGTGAAGGGGCTATCACTGTAGTAGATCTCTCAACGGCAGCTAGACAAACTGTGGCGAAAATGGTCTTAAGCTTCTCTTGAATGGAGGTGCCACCTTTGTTCAATGACATGGTAGCCTCTGGACTCTTGGTTCTATGATTATTTAGGCTGGGGTAAAGCATCAGATGAGGGGTAGGCATTAATTAAGTCTCACAAGATGTGCCTGAGGCATCAGATCCCACAATGTTCATGTGTAGAAAGGTGGAAGCTGGTATTTATATAAGTCTCATCTGATTTTATCTACCTGCTTTTGTCAAATACTTATATCACACTGACCATGGGCCTACCACTTGTATTAGCATCTGACTAGTATTGATTTATTTAATCCTCATAGCAATATCATGGGATAGGCACTACTATTATCACTATTTTACACAATAAGGTTAAGTAACTTGCCCAAGTCATACAGTTAGTAGAGGTAGAGGCAGGATTTAAACCTTGGCTATCTAGATCCCAGAGTCCATGCTTTCAATCCCCGTGACTTCAGTGACTTGAGGCAGAAGTTCCTGTTCCATTGTCAGAAAGAGTTCTTGCCTTGAGAGTCAGAAGACATGAATTTGAGTCTCCACACCGGCACTAACTGACTGTGACCTTGGGCACAGTATTTCACTTCTGTAATCCTTAGCTTTCTTAGTGTTAGTTCCGTGCAGTCATTCAGGGCCCCAGGATGATGGATGTTCTGATATCCTCTTAACAGTCCCAGTTCAAAGGGACATGGATCAGTTCTGCTTACATCAATCATACCTTAATGAGAGGTGAACAAGAAATGCATTCCATGGATAGGGGTTTGCCTCCACCTTGGAGCAGAGATACCTACTTTTGGTGGCCAGTGAGCACTCTCTGGCTTATGTTTTCAGGACTCTGTGTGTGCACTTTCGTGTACAACCCTTAGGCCTATGCTCTCAGCTCTTTGTCTTTTTCTTGCCTCACCTTTATGAATTTCTCATCACATGACCAATAACTGGCCATTAACTGCCATGCAGCCCATCACTTCTCAGAATACAGGACAGGAGTTTAGAGAAACCCTATTCTTCCCCCAGTGCCAAAGCCCAAAGAAGAAATGAAGCTTGCCCATGTCTTCGAGCCATATTCATCACCTCTAAGTATCTGTTTGCACTATGAACATTTATCCAGATGCTAATCAGCAAAACATAGTTTGGGTAGGAGTTTTTATAACCCAATTGACAGGGAATATAGGGCTGAGAGGTTTACAGTATTTCTGCAGTGAGGGTGGCAGGTAGTCTCCCTAAAATAGATATATGAAGGGGAGATAGACTTATTCTCTCAATTATCCAGATATGTGCAATTATCCAGACAGGTGCAATGGAGCAGGTACTGAACCACCAGCCGATGAGAGCAAGAGCTCATTAGCAGTGTAGAAAGATAACATTGTGGGCAAACCCAAACAGTGTACTTTTCTATCTCCTCTTTCACTCACAGACAAGTGAGGTAAACTGAATCAGAGAGAAAATTTGCTTCACTCTGGGACTAAATGCAGAGATCTGCTTGCACTTTCAAAGACTAAATGAGAAGTCTCCATGAGCAAGAGACTGGATTCAGAACACCTCATTTCTTACTGGTTTGCAGGTGGCAGTCTCTCACCACTAAGATGACCATGAGTCTCACCAAGGGGTCAAGCTCAAGTACAGAGGCTTTGTTTCCCACTACTATGGAAGATGTTATATGAAAATACAAAAACCTAGCCTTAGCTGATACAAACAGAATGTGATTACCTACTTGGATACTATATGTCTGTCCTGAAAGTCCTACAAGTTATGTGGTAAAGCAGTTTTGCAATTTGTCTCCCTCACAGCAAGCAAGAAAATTGGTGAAAAGAGTTTAATTATAAGTAATCACATTTTGTATAAAAACATAGTTCAGGGATTCAGCATGGAGATATACTCTACCGTTCAGAGGCATAATATTAGCTTTGTTAGATACCACTATAATTCAAGCATAAATAGGTAATACAGTTTCTTAAAAATCCCTGGTCAACTGTTTCGTTCACTATCATTCAAGTATTTTCATGATGTAGGATGGCTCATTTTATATTGAGAGAATATTGCCTTTTCCCAGGCTTCTAAAAACATACTACCAATGTGAGACCCAAGGAGAGTAAGATGTGCACAGAGGAAAGGTGTGCTCTCCCCACGTGTCAGAGGCAGAAGCATCTGCCTTTCCTGGTGTGCATGGCATTGATTTCCTGCAGGTTTTTCTATTGGAATGCCCCCCTGAGTAGATTGAAATTGAAAATCAAGTCATGTTTTATTAATCAACTCTAGGAAACAGTGAAAGTAAGAGGTGGCCAAGAGGTTTCTTTTTATGAAATGTTCTAACATCAACAAAGCCTAGGAAAAAAAAATGTATGCACAAGTCTGGACCATGAATCTGGTCCAGAATCTGAGATTCTGAGATTCTGAGATTCTGAATCTGAGATTCTAATCTTAAACAGCATTGGTCCCCTTCCATTCCCGTGTCAGTTAAGTACTTCCCTCCCTGTATGAGATAGCTGTGGTTCCAAAATTTAGCAGCTTAAAAAACAGACATTTATTATCTCAGAATTCCTGTGGGTGAGGAATTTGGGCCCAGCTTACCTGGTCACCTCTGGTCCAGGGTCTCTCACCGGCTGCAGTTGAGCTTAGCAGACAGGACTGCGGTTATCTCAAGGTGTGGCTGGAAGAGGACTGGCTTCCAGGCTCACTCACTTGGTTATCGGCAAGATTCAGTTCCAAGCCAGCTATTAGCTAGAGGTGCCCAAAGCTCATCTCCATGTAGACTCTCCATAGGGCAGCTCAAATGTGGCAACTGGCTTCATCAGAGCAAACAAGGAAGTAAAGCCAGAAACAGAGCGTGAGTAACAGCCCATAACTTTTGCTATCTTCTATTTCTTAAAAGCCACTTACTTCACCCCACATTCAAAGGAAGGGAATGACACACAAATGTGAATTCCAGCAGATGGGACCATCAAGGACCTTGCAGAAGCCACCGTCCATCTTCCCCTCCACATATACACAGGGACCTGACAATCCTGTCTGTCCCATTGGTGCCAGTTCCCCTGCACTGCCTGGTGTGGTGACCTGGATCCTTACTTTCCCAGATCTTGTTAATTTCAATTATCTCTCTGCATATCCATTCATAATATAATACTCAGAGTCAACTTCTTAAAAACTGTTGCCCTCCCCTGCTTAAGAACTCCTAATGGTTCTCTCATTCCTTGCCTCAAAACAGGTATTGAGGAACTGCATACCTGGAACTAATCAACGTTTCTTGCCCTTTGCTTTATAAGTATTTGCAACCAAACAGGACTGTTACTAGTCCTTGCGCCCTCCCCATGATATTTTTCCCCTCTGCTCAGGCCATTCCATTGGCTAGTACGGCCTTCCTTCCTCTTTTCTAGCTGCAAAAATTCTGGACAAGCCACAAAAAGTTTTCTGTGAACTATCAACATGGACATTGGGCATATCTAAACCCTCATAGCATTGTATATCCATTAAGGGATGACTACATTCTTTTGCATATATTTGTATAGATGCCTAAAATTATCTGGTGATATGAAACATCCCTACTGACCACTCTACCCACCAAAGAAGAGTAAGGGGCTGAAGAGTAGCGCTACTGACTTGTTTCCCTTCATAGCCCATAACACATTGTGTAGCCCTTGCATATAGCACATGTTCAGTAAAGTCTGAGGCATCAGTGAGTGTTGTGCTTTCCAAAATGCCCTCACCACATCTGGGGTCACAGATAAGATACTGTTATTTCATTTTATAGATGAAGAAACTGAGACCCCAAAAGTTTACCTACCTATTGACTGCAGACAACAGCAGGGCCCTGATTAAATTCTTGAGTCCCAAGGTGTCGTTTAGTCTACAGAAGCCCAGTCTCTAAAAAGGAAGTGACCAGTTTGGGCTTCTCTAATTATATCTGTTTTTTTTTTTCTCTTCAATGTAAAACCACCTAATTTGATCTGATTTTTAATGAAATGATTCAGCCACTCAACAACCCCTACATATAATAAAGTTCCTACTGTTTGATTTATTTTTATTTTTGTTTTGTTTTGTTTTGTTTTGTTTTACCATTCTAGAGCAAAGGAAGGAGTGAAACAGAAAGTCTTTAAAAATAAATAAATAAAAGAACGCTGGGAGCAGAAGAAGGGCCTGGGTCTGCAAGTTCTTGTTACTCTGTGACTTAAAACTTTTTAACTTACCCAAAAAAGCAGCTACAGGAACATGCTTTTAAATGTCACCTTGTGTGTCTCTTGCTGTCCCCTGATTCACTTCTGATCATATGATGCATTCTGTGGCCTCCACAGGTTAAGAGGGTTCTAGTGACCTACTACACCTTTACCTTAAGAGTTGGTTGGAACCACAGGCATTTCTGTCAGGAAAGTGGTGCATGGGTGTGTGTGTGTGTGTGTGTGTGTGTGTGTGTGTGTGTGTGTGTGTGTAGGGAGCAACTTAAAAGGGACACTTAGGGGAAGGGATAATTATTTCTCAAAACCCACTGTCTAGAGCTCTGTAGGCAATATTCTGAATTCAAAACGACTTTCAGCTAAATCAGGTTTGCACCTGGGAACTGTGAAAAGTATTGAATGCTTCATAAAGGAGATGAAACTTGACCACAACGGGAAGTGACTTACAGCCCCGAGGCTCAGATGTATTGACATAAGGTAGTAAAGTAGGAAAGAATTATGGTTTTCAAAAAGACTGGGATCCCGGTTTCTCTTTTATCTCAGTATGATATGTGTGTCCTAGAATAAAATCCCCTAACCACGGTACAAAATTGACATTCATTCAATAGGCGTGGTCTGAATCCCTCGCTTCTGCGGGTCAGATACTGAGGAAAGTCCAAATTTCTTCTGTGACCAGTTCATCACGTGTCAACACTGTGGTTTGCAAACACTGTGTAAACTTGATTTTCCAAGGTCCAGGTGGGCATATGGGTGACGGCAGCAGCCAAAGTGCTGAAAGAATTAGCTACAGCCACTGGGTGACTTGGAGTCTGAAGCTATGCTGCCTGATTCATATTAGCATGTTTCTTTGTGCACAAGTTGTCATAAACCTTTATGCTCTAGCATTTGTTCACTCAGTTCTCCTTTAAGAACATTTCTTTTTGCTCTCCTTGAATTAAGGGTCTGAAGATCAGCTGCCAGTGATTATCCAAAAAGCTGACTGTAAACTGCATAGCTGGTATGTGAACTGACTTTGTGGGACCATGATCCACTGGAGAATGAGATATCAATTTGACAAGTTGGTGGACTGTCATCTTAGCAATGTCATGGCTATACTCTATAGGAAGGTTTTTTTTTTAATGTAACATTTTGCCTGACATGCTGCTTTGTGGTCAATCTCAGGAGAATCTCGGGTTTAGTGAAAGCGCTCTCCATCATTTCCCTGCAGGTAACTTCATGATACACGAGACCATTGAATTTCACCTCTTGAGCCAAGTCCAACAACACTAATTTCTGCCAGTGTTCTTCTCAGATTTCTCGGATTAGCTGCACTAATTTTGTGTCCCCTTTCAGTTCACTTCTTCCCCCCTCCTTCACTCCAACCCCAGTGTTAAAGTAACAACTTCATATATCGTGAAGGGATGTCACATGATGACTTTGGATGCCACACCCTTGATCTCAACAGATATTTCCCTGTTCTGTATTACCTGTTGTTTGAGGGAGTGGGGACAGTGGAATAAATATATTTTTATCTACAAAGCATAGCACTGGCTTTGGATTTAATGTGAAGTTGCAAGTGAAAGGATAAAAGTATATGTTGTAAGGAAGAGACTTGACAAACATGAAAATGGTTGAAAGGGCTGTTATTTCTTAAGCTGCTTGTATAGGATGAAAAGCTGTTTATATGTGAGATTGGCTAAACCCAATGGGCAAATTCTGGTCCCAAGTACGTGTGGTCAACCCATGGGCCCTGGAAAGAATCTGGCTTTGCCTTTATCCAAATATTAGTCATTTCTTGGTGGATTTTTGGAAGGGTGATTCCTGGAAGAAAAGCCAAGTTTTACAGGGAACAGGGCTCCCAATGCTCTTCTGCTCTTCCTTTTGCCAAGAGGTACCGAAACAGGTATGAGGTATGGGTAAGGGCCAGCAGTGAGCCTGCCCATTTCACAGGTGGACTGGACTTGGGAGTTGGTGCAGCCAGCCCAGGCCCAGCACCTCCTGCCTCCCCATCTCTAGTTCTGCCCAGCAGACCACTGCTGCCAGATGTGACACAAGTTGGAAGGGCACACTTGAATCCCTCCACTCCTCGAGTGGACGGACACGGTGGGACTACATGGAGTCCATTCTTCTCCAGCAAAGCAGTGATGTGTTCCAGGCAAAAACAATCTGGGATGTTTTGGCCCAAAGGAAACATTTACAACCAAATTATACACCTCAGAAAATAAATGAGCTTTCATTTTGGAAGGAAACCCTGCCAGGCTCTTTATTATTTGCACCACAATCATAAAGTTGGTTTTAATCTCTGTTGTGGAATGCTGCTGAGTTGGCCAACTGGCAGGCTCTGGTGGTTTGAATGGGACCACTTCACCCTTAAGAACACACAATGGGAAACAGGGAAAAGTACTTCTCCTTCAACATTTTTCTCAGGATCCATCATTTTGGGGTTTTGTGCTTGCTTTCTTTTTTTTTTTTTCTGGCATATTCATTGCAACTTCAAAGCAGACTCCTTTTTTTGTCTTTTTCTTTTATTTTTTAAAATTCCTGGAGCCTTCCAGAGAAAGACTTAATGTAATGTTTCCTTTCTAAATTGATGAAAATCCAGGAGTAGGTCCAAGAAGGTCTATAATGAATTTCCATTGATCACTTGAAGAGGAATGGGATATAAAAGCTCAAAGAAAATAGAAAGAAAGGGTTTATCCAGCAAGTTTTTTTTTTCCTACCTTAACAAGAGAATCAGGTGACTTAAACCTGCTGGGAGTCTGCTCCCAGGACTCATGCCATGAAAGGACCTGGTAGATGTGGCAGCCAGGAGGCTTAGAATTTCTAGGATGGCCTGGGTTTCAAATATTTTATACCATGATCAGATTAGGTGCTGGGTAATGTGTTCTGATTTAGGTTTTGGATTAAGGAGGTCATCCTACCAGCGTTTAAGTATGTGCCTAGTACTTTTAGTTAGGAAACTCTCTCAGGAGTGTTCAAATGAATTAAGCTTACAGAAAATTTTGCACTTATACTGAAAATGTTAGGATGGAGTCCTTGCGGGCACAAAGAGCTTCAGAAAGCAGAGCAGGAGCTGCTAGGATAAGCCACCGGCAAGCCTTTGATGCTCATTGATTGGGCCAATCATGGCAGCACAGTTCAGAATCCTAAGTGAACCTCAGACTTTGTTGCACGTGAGAATCCTGTGGATCTTTGAAAGTATGGTGCCTGGATCCTACCCCAGATGCCCAGATTAAATGGTTTGGGGTGTGACCTGGGCATCAGGAGGAGCAACAAAATTTGGGAACCTCTGCTGGAGATTATAAATTCCATGAGGGCAAGGACTGTACCTGTCTCCTCTCCATTGTATTCCCAGCTCTTAGAATGGAGTAATTGGCTCTCTTTAATTACATGTTAGATGGGTGAATGAATAAAGACCCTAAAGCTCATCTGCCCACACACCATCATTATAAATTCCAGCTAATTAAATTATTTCAGCTCATAAATATTTGGGGTAGTGTAAGGTGGAGTGTGGCTTAAGTTCCAGACCTTCTCTGCCTCCACCTATGTTACCCTCTGCTTTTTCTCTATTTAAAACATCTTGAGAATGATTTTATAACCTCTTCATACACAATTTTTTATATTTATGGCCTGGCAATTTCATAACTCAAGACTGTCCATTGCTTCATATTTTCCATAAGTCATGAAAGTATTCCTGAGCTACCCTGCTCCTTGGGTTCCCGTGTTCCTCTCTGTGATATAGTAGCCCCCACCCCTTCTATTCCCAGTTTCCATTTCTGCAGCTTCAGTCACCCACAGTCAACCATGGTCTGAAAATATCAAATGAAAAATTTTATTAATAAACAATTTGTATGCTTTAAATTGAGCATCATTCTGTATGATGAAATCTCACTGTATTCCACCTGGGACATGAATCATCCCTTTGTTCAGCATATCCAAGCTGTATGTACAGCACAATAAGATATGCTGAGAGAGAGAGACCATATTTACAGAGATTTTCTTACAGTATATTGTTATAATTGCCCTATTTTAATATTAGTTATAATCTTTTACTGTGCTTAATTTATAAATTAAACTTTATGATAGGTGTGTGTGTGTGTGTAGGAAAAACACAGTCCATCTAGGTTCTGGTACTGTTTGCAGTTTCAGGCATCCACTGAGTGTCTTGGAATATATCCATCATGAACAAAGGAGGATGGCTGTACTTTAATTATCTGGAGGTAGATCAACCCAGTTCTTTGCCAGCAATGCCGTGGGGTGTCCTTCACTCAGCGGTTGAAGGCACAGCACTTGTTCTCTTACTCTGATGGTGAAGTTTTCCACTTTCCACTCCTTGCCTCCATCCCACCTCACCCCTCTCTTGCAGACACTGAATTCTGGCAGTGGATAAGTCAGCTTTGATTGTAAAAATGTTTATGGAGACTGTCAGTTCTTAACCTTAAAACTGAACCATGCTGTTTGTATTTTTCCAAGTGATGGAGAGTGTGAAGGACTAATGAAAATGGAGCGTGAAGAGATCAAACATGTGTCGTGGAATCTTTGTTCAAGACCTGGAACGGGAGACATTCCCTTGGAGGGGGCAGGGAATTCTGGGGAACGGGATCTTCTGTTCATGGGCTCAAGGCCTGAGATCATGATCTGGCATGAGATAAAGTGAGGCATGCAGGGAGGGAGGGAACCAGCAGTGGCACGCAGGAGGCAGGAATCCTAAGATGCTTTCTTTCTCTTTTGAAAAACAAAAAACATTATTTCCTTTGGTCAGAGAGACAGTAAATCCCCTCGTAATAAACTCTCTCTTCTGACTTTCTTGAGCTCACTTTCAAAATCAGGATTTTGAAAGAAGCCATTGCTAGTTGATATAACACGGTATGTTGGGGCTTTCTGCGTCTTTACCTTTTCTGTAGACCACTGGGGAGGGTAAGTGTTTGGAACTCTTAGTGACTGAACACCCAGGGCTTTGGTTAAAACTGGGTTGGGGTCTATAGAAGAACAAGTCTTTCTATCAGCACACTTGGGAAGTGAATGGGATTCCAAGTGAGCAAACAAATGGCATGTTCACAGAACGCGGTATAAATTTGCTGGAGAAAAGCAAAGCTCTGGTTGCTACATGAACCTTTCCAGTCTGGGCCTGTGTGGCTTGTTTGAAGAAAACATTTTCTTGGGTTGGATTCCTGGCAATAGTGACCTTGTCCACAGAGCCTTCCAACACATAGGTGTGGATGCATCCATCAGGCTGCTGTTTTCCAGATCTCCCTGGAAGAATAAGGAGCAAGGTTACAGAAGATTTGGACAGATTCTAATCAGGGTGTTTTTTCTTTGGAGTAGGCGCATTTGACATTTGGTTCTGATGGTGACTGCTGCTGTATATGCTGGGAGCAAACAGATTTTGCTTCTTCAACTTCAGATATAAGCCACTGCTTTAATCTCCTTGAAAAGTGCAAGTTAGATGTAGGACAGTTTGAGCTTTATCCTTGCTGATGGATCTGCCGTGTGCGGCAGGGACTTTGGGAGTACTAGGGAGATTTCAGGTTTGAAGACGGGCCATTTTCATACCACGGGAATAGTCACTTGGCATTTGGGACACCTAAAGGCAACTCCTGGTCCAACTCTCTCCTCTGTCTCCCAACACCTTTCTTCCCACTTCTCTCATATACCCATGGACAATTTCTCCTCTCCTAGGCCTTAATGAAGTCCTCCTCTGAGGTCTGGCTTAATCTTCTGCCAGTTCTGAAAACATTATCCAGCAGCCAGTCAGACCCAAGCCTGTCCTTCCCAGTGAACTTGAATGGCTGTTTCAGAGTCAGACACAGAGCAAGGGAGCAATCAGTTAGAAACCCTTGACTATCCCATTTGGGACACTTGCCACCTAAGCGAGTGTGACAGGGCTAGGATATGTTGATGGTGGGAGAAGCGAGAAGGTTCACGCAGTTCACCCTCCATCTCTGGGTTTTCGTCTTTCATCTCATATATTGCTCTCCAATGTCATTTGGCTCAGGGGCAGCTTCCTTCACCCGGGGACTCTGGAGTGTGAGAAGCTATGCCCTTGCCTTCACAGTGTCCTCACTGTGGGGATCCCTGAGGAGTAGGTGACTCCCCAAGCCTGAATGGGTGCCTTGGGGCTCATTTGGGGCTCATTTACCTGATTACATTTCCCCAAGAGAAAAGCACACAACCATTTCCTGAAAATCTTTCCCTTTGCTAATATAACCCTCAGGATAATAGCTTCCTTTTACTAAGCCACTATTCCCTATCTTCTCCAGGTTAAAGTAGAGATTCTCAGATGTTAGCCTGGTAAGAATCACTGAGAGGTCTGGTTAAACCAGAGTGGCTCAGTTTAACCCCCACAGACTCACATTCTGCAGGGGGGCCTGAAAATCAGCATTTTTAACAGTTTCCCAGGTGATGCCAATGCTGCTGGTCTGAGGAACCACACTTTGAGAATAACTAGGTTTAAGTGATAACTCAGCATTATTACCAGCTTTTCTGTGAGCTTGTTTAGGAAAGAAGGGACACTTAGGAGATCTTAAAATTAAAAATTAAAACTGAAAGTTAAAACACAAATCCATATGTGTATATATAAAATGTATGTATATTTATATATGTATATATACTACTTATAAATATATACTTGTGTAAACATTTATATATATATACACAAATATATATTTATATGGACTTATGTACACATACTTATAAGTATGTATATGTATAAATAAATATGTATATATAAAATCTTTGAATTCATATTTGACATTGAAGAGAAGCAAGCAGATTCAGAAAATGTTCAGTATAAGAACTCAGTTCAAAAGAGCAAAATACTTCGTCCCATGACTTCAGCTCCTAAATCTCCTTTCTGTCCCTGCTTCATAACCCAGCTGCCCCATGGCGTCCTGCTCCTTGGTATACTTGCTGGCCACTAAATGATGAATTGGCCCTGCACAGGTGGCTATTGTTGTTGGTACATCCAAGGCAGTCTCTACATTCTCCTCTTGGACAAAGGGAAGAGCCAGGCACCGCTCATGACATCACTGTGCCGTGGGATGTTGTGCCAGGACTTGGGGTCACTCTATAAGTAGTGTTCAACCAGAAACTGAGCTAGAGAGACTTTTCTCCACCTCTGCCAGACTTTCCCTTCCTCCCCCTGCATCCCAGGACCCAAACAAATGTGGTTCCAGAGATGTAGGGTGAGTTAGATGTGCCCATGCCCACTGGGCTTTGAAATCCTGCTTGTCCATTCATTCACTCATCTGCTCATCCACTTAGTGGGGTCTTGCTATGTGCCAGGCTCTGGGCTAAGAGCCAAGTATACACAAGTGACAGAACAGACATAATATGTTCTTCAAGGAGCTGACATGCTGGGGGCCGACAACAAAGAAGAAAGTCCATAAATAGAGTCAT
>PVKM010026380.1:0-19368 GCA_004027735.1 Carollia perspicillata | reverse complement strand
CAGCCCTTTCTTGCCTGTAAGGTTTCTTTTGAGAAATCAGCTGATAGTCTTGCGGGAACTCCTTGTAGATAACTGTCTCCTTTCCTCTTGCCGCTTATAATATTTTCTCCTTATTTTTAATCTTGGGTAATGGAAATATAATGTGCCTTGGGGTGTGCTTCCTTGGGTCCAACTTCTTTGTGGGACTCTCTGAGCTTCCTGTACTTCCTGGAAGTCTGTTTCCTTCAGCAGATTTGGGAAGTCCTTCATTATTTTTTCAAATAAGTTTTTAATTTCTTTCTCTCCCTTTTCTCTTTCTGACACTGCTATGATTTGGCTGTTGGAATGTTTAAAGTTGTCCCGGATATTCCTAAGCCTCTCCTCATTTTTTTGAATTCTTGTTGCTTCATTCTGTTCTGATTGAATGTTTATTTCTTTCTTCTGGTCCAAACCGTTGATTTGAATCCCAGTTTCCTTCCCTTCACTGTTGAGTCCTTGTGCATTTTCCTTTATTTTACTTTTCATAGCCTTCACTCTTTCCTCTATTTTGTGACCACAGTCAAGCATTTTTGTGAGCATACTGATTATCAGTGTTTTGAACTGCGCATCTGATTGGCTGGCTATTTCTTCATTGCTTAGTTGTGTTTTTTTCTGGAGCTTTGATCTGTTCTTTCTTGTGGGCCATATTTGTTTTTGTCTCAGTGCGCCTTTTCAGTAGTAAAAGGTGGAGCCTTGGTATTCGCTAGGGCGGGGTAACCCATGTGGATGCATTGTGGCTCTGTGTGTTGGGGAGGGGTCCGAAAGGGAACAGTGCTGCCTGCTCCGCTCTTAGCTGGCTTTCAGTCACTTCCTCTGCCACCCACAAGCAAATTGGGCCCGTCTAGTGCTGATTCCTAGGTGGGTGGGTTTGTGTACGTTCTAGGACCCTGTCGGTCTCTCCAACTGAACTCTCCTGTGAGGCTGGGAGTTTCTCTCTCCTCCACAGCCCCCATGGGTTTTTTTCAGTCAGAGGTTTTGAGGCTTTATTTACCCACTCTGGAGTCCTGGGTTGTTTAGATCTGTCTTGATCCCCAATTGCTCCTTCTGGTTTATCCGAATGCAAAGTGGGACTGGGCAGTCTGCCAGCCGCTGCCTTGCCTACCCAGGTCCTCTAGCTGCCACCTTGTTACGAGTCCCCTCTGCCCTGGCTGCCCTTCTCTGCCCCTCCTACCAGTCTAGATTAATGTTCCTTCTTTAACTCCTTAATTGTAGGCCCTCTGTACAGTTCGATTTTCTGTTAGGTCAGGTTATTTTTGTTTTTCAATTTGTTGTTGTCCTTCTTTTGGTTGTATGAGGAGGCACAGTATGTCTACCTACATCTCCATCTTGGCTGGAAGTCATGTAATTCTTTTTATGGTTGTGTGAGGAGGCAGAGCATGTCCACCTACACCTCCATCTTGACCCAAAGTTCCAGTTTTTTAAAAACGTTTTTGATCTTTATTGAGGCGTAGTTGACAAATTTGATTGATACCTGAAGTGGACATCTTGGTAATTTGATAGATGTATGTACATTGTGGAAGGATTCCAACCATCAATTTTAACACATTTGTTACCTCAGATATTTATTTTTTTGTGAGAACTTTTAAGTTCCCTCTGCAAATATCAGTTATATATTACAGTGTTATCAACTGTAGTCATCATGTTTTACATTATATTTTGAGGACCTTATTCTTCTTAGAGCTGAAAGTTTGTACCCTTTTACCAATTTCTTTCTATTTCCTCCATGGTCTAGACCCTCGCAAACACTTTTCTTCTCTGGTTTTATGAGTTTTCTGCTCTGGACTATTTTTTAATAGCCCAGATATATTTGCAAATCTGATAAAGGGTTAATACCCAAAATTTGTAATGAAAATATACAACTCAAGAGCCAGTCTCTCCACCCCCAAGCAAAAATATTTCACTTGAAAAATGGACAGAGGTGCTCAAGAGACATTTTTGCAAGGAAAACATAGAAATGACCAATAGGTACATGAAGAGATGCTTAAAATAACTAATCATTAGAGGAATGCAAGCCAACCACATCTGTTCAAATTCCTATTGTCAAAAATGTAAGACAGAACAAGTGTTGGCGATGATGTGGAGAAAAGGGTACCCTTGTACGCTGTGGTGGGAGTGTGAATTGGTACAACCACTATGGAAAACAATATGGAGGTTTCTCAAAAAATAAAAATAGAGCTGCTGTATGATCCAGTAATTCCTCTTCTGAGTATTTATCTGAAGAAAATGAAAACACTAACTCAAAAAAGTGTGTGCCTCTCATGTTCATCGTAGCATTATGTATGGTAGCCGTGATGTAGAAACAAGTGCCCGTGGATGGATTAGGGGATAAAGCAAATGTGTGTATACACACGTGGAATGTTATTCATCTGTGAGAACGAAGGAAATCCTGTCATTTGAACAACATTGGGGGACCTTCATCTCATCTCGTTAGACAAAGTAAGACAAATGCAGTTTTTATGGATTTAACTGGTTAAGCATGACATAACTCTCAGACCTCTGGGGATGGTGTAGTGTTAGCCATTTCACCATGGCACGCAAGGGTTGTGTTTTTGAGTTTTGTGTTTTCGTGTTGTATATTTTTGCTTTACATGCTATCATTATATCATAGATATTTTTTATATTGTCATTCTTAACTCTAGTGACCCCTTTACACACTGCTGCTTTAATATGGGTAGGGAGCTACCCAACCAAAATAAAACTATAGGTCTGGAGTGAAAGATACAGAAACTCAGACTGGCTTCTCACAGGTGTTTTGACTGCTTCTTTGTCACCTGTTTCTTTAGTCTTTTAGTTGGAACTGTTCCTTGTTAGATGCAGATTTCACATAGTTGAATAATTTGTGAAGACTTAGTAGGGATTTAGTTGATATCAGGTGATTCTGTAGTGCTTTTTGATTCTGTCGAAGTTATTTAACTTTCTTAGCAACTGAATTGTTAGTATCACAGATAACCTCAGTTTAAGTATCGTACAGGAGTAAGGCTGACAAAGTCACAGGCTGCTACTGTGCACCTCTCCCTCACACAGCGCACAGACACACTCATTCGTCAGACCATTCTTTCCATGATTTTTGAAACAGCACTCTAGACAGGCACTGCTCACTAGTTAAAGTAGAACTGTGGGACATAGCCAGTGCATGTCGGAAGGGGGTAGTTAGTTATTCCTCAAAAGTTCTAATTTGGAAGAATGATGTACAGATAAATAAAATCAGAAACTTCCAAAGGTGATAGGATTTTATTATTAAGTAAAGGATCAAACCAATGTGAAGAGTCCAAACCGAAACAAACTTCTAAAAATGCAGAGCTCTTTAGCTCCCTTTCAGAAACTGTATAGTGAAATCACCAAGCTACGTAACACACACATGCGTGCGCGCGCGCGCGCGCGCACACACACACACACACACACACACACACACCACCGGAAGGAGATTTACACTGTAGCCTTTTACTTTTTTAAGCCAGTGCAGAAAGATGTGAGGTTGGCTTTTAGTCTCTGAGTTTCTGAAACTGAGGTGAAGGCCAGCTTGATGTTCATGATTGTCTCAAAGTCTCGTTTCATCTTCTAGTCTGTTACTGCCGAGTTAAGTAGGCCTTCCCCCTCACTTCCAATTAAAGAAGAAAACTTCACAGTGTGTGGACCTTTTTCTCTCTTGACTGAGGTACTAACAATAAATCTTGGATTCTAGATTAAAGTATGAGACTTACAAAGGAAATCATGGAGAACCAGTTTTGATGCCTGCATTCCTTGGACTTTGGGAGAGTATGAAGGGATAAAGTAGAGAGCCAATAGAGAAGGGAAAGATTTATAAGATTTTTTAAAAAAAGATTTTATTTATTTATTTTTTGAGAGAAGAGAAGGGAGAGAGAAAGAGAGAGAGAAACATTGATTGGTTGCCTCTTGCACATGCCCCACCTTGGACCAGCCTACATCCCAGGCATGTGCCCTGACCAGAGTCAAACCTGCGACCTTGAACTTTGTGGGATGACACTCAACCAACTGAGCCACGCTGATCAGGACTGTAAGATTTCTTGAGAGCTTTGCTAGGCTGTAAAGGGAGTTAGGGAGAATGTGTGCTCTTCACTCATGCCTGGTGAGTGGGGCTTCCATGAGGCGTCCAGGTACAAATGTTTCCTGCAGTTTTGAGGCAGAGGCCCTGGCACCCGAAAGCACTAGAACACAGCACATTGACAGTAGAGGTGTCTGCCTTTGGGAGGGGTGGGTTTCTGGTACCAAATGAGCACCTCACTGGAGAGAGTAGGTTCTGGACCATTGTAAAATTGTGCCTAAGGAGACTGGCAAGTCAGGGGCTCAAACAGGTAGCACTTTTGGTGATGGTGGAATGTTGATCATGGACTAGGTTGCCTAATTCCTGAATTGAAGGTGTATTTGTAATAATGTGGCATCAAGACCCTCTCAGATAAGAGTGAGTAGAAGTCATCAGATCTGCCCACATTTTCTTCCAGGATGGGAATAATTTCCCCCACTTCAAAGAGACACTGGGCTCATGTAATGCATTATTATTTTTCCTTCCCACATGTCCTGTGTCCTACTTCTCAATTTTTGTCATTCATCATACTTCTGTCTTAACTGCTGTGTGTAGTATGTAGTTGTTTTCAATAGATCTTTGTTTTCATCTGTTTATCTGACTTTTGAAAATTGTGTGAATATGCACATCAAATTCCTTTATAAAATAGGTGGTTTTGGAAGCTCAATTTCACATTAAATATCTTTCTAAACTTTTAAGATCTTTTATGGATGAAGAAAGCTTTATAGAACACTCCTTTGAAAGTTTTATAGGTATGAAGTATATGTAGATATTTGTAAGGAGTTTAAAATATTATTTTGATGGACTGCTGTATAAATCTTGTATTTATATATAATGAAGGTGTTGGCAACTTTCTTTGTAAAACAACTTTTATAAAGGATTATTTACTGACAGAATACATTTTTAAAAAATGTATTTTGAAACCTGTTGTGTTATGAACAGAAATGACATATATTTTTGCTATGCTGTTGGTTTTTAAGTTAAGGTTCCTAATGCATAATAAACTTGGAATGGATACTTTAAAAAAATTAAGAGACACTCTGCTATAAAATAATGTTTTGTCCTGTTTGTACTCTGTGAGTTGAGCTTACCCAGTGTATGGTGTGAGGAACATACTTCAGTCAGAAGGCATAGCAAGATCTAGAGGAATAATGTAACAACAAACACAACGGATGCAAGAAAATACAATTCCAATGGATGCAAGAAGCTTTTGGTTTGAGGATGTGAGTGGTAGAAATGAGTCTTGAGAGATAAGCAGGTTGAGATCATGGAGAGAACTTGGACTTCATTCTGCACAGATGAAGGGATGGGGGTATACTAAGGGCTTTTTAGCTAATAAGTTAAAGGTCTGCCCATGTTACTTTTTCTCACACATCTGCCTGTCTGACTTTCAGCATGGAGTCTGATTTATATTAGATATTTAAATAGTATTTGAACTAATAAGTAAATGAATTGATCTGGAAGTTGACGTTAAAAATGTAGGCAAGAAAGTGAGCTGCAGATCAAGTATTACATATTATCATAAGTTTTTCCTAAACAGACATGGACATGGAAATATGAGTACTATATAGTTAGATCTAATTTTACTGGTAGGCATTATGAGGCATTAATATGCCTTAAAACAGCTTTCATCTAGGCCTTTAAATTTTTTAATGAAATGATTTAATGTTATTAAATTTCATTGTGTCTAGATTTTTATTTTACCCATTGATTAGGGACTGATTTCATATT
Source organism: Carollia perspicillata (assembly GCA_004027735.1). NCBI lineage: Eukaryota > Metazoa > Chordata > Mammalia > Chiroptera > Phyllostomidae > Carollia > Carollia perspicillata. The sequence continues at coordinate 13,577 of PVKM010026380.1, read as the reverse complement.
TGGATAGATTTTAGAAAGTATCAACTAAGTTTCTTTAAATCTTATATTCTAGTATTGATATAATTTCAATGTTTTAATTAACTTCCTATCATATATAATCAAAGTTGATATATAAGAAATTAGTTGAGGTGTAGGAAATATATTTTATATATACTCACAAACATAGGCTTTATAATGTAGATGGATAATTATGACAGTTTGTATTCATGTTTTTTTATACTAGGTACCCCTGGACATCTGTTACATTTGTGTAAATAATAGGACTTGAAGTATATTTTAAACTTTTTTTCTCCTTCAGAAGTAAATTTCCCCAGAAGGACTTGGAAATGCTCTTCCCTGGAATGAGTGGTGATTTCACAAGTGAGAATTTTTCAGCTGCCTGGTACCTTATAGAGAACCACTCAACCACCAGGTCAGTGACGTGGGACCTTTGATTGTGGATTGTTTCACGTGGATGCAGCTGATATGATTATATAGTAATGTGGGTTTTAGGCCCAGCCCTGCCACTTTGGAGACCTTTGCCTTTGGGTGAGCTTGTGAACATCATAGGTTATCTATATCCTTATTTATAAAAGGGGATTATTAATTGGAGGACCCTTATTTCCTGGTATCATGTTGTTTCTGTACGTTTCATTATTTGTACAACGTATTGAAATTTTATGGAATCTCAGCTGACTACCTAAACTGATGTCCCTGAATGTGACCTTTCCCTACTCAAGTAAGAAAACTTTCAAGTCCTGGTGTAATGTGGGGCACACACATCCTTCCCAGGTCATACAGCAAAGGAAGATGACTTGGTTTATCATTTTCCAAACATTTGACTTAAAATTAGGCCAGAACAAAGATAGGGCCATGTATCCAAAATAAAGTGCTCATTTTTGTCTTATTACATTTTACCCACTCTCTCTACAAGATTGGATTTTTAACTTTTTTTTGCAAGACTGTTTTAAAACAATTATATTTAGTAAAAATGTTTGAATGTTTTATTGCTTAAAATCTATATTCTTGAGAAGTCAATTTGTTAAAATGTAGCTTAGGAGAAATTTTTCAGCTCTTAGGAGGCAAATCATTAGTAGAAAACATGAGGAAATTTGTTATATACATAGAATAAATTTGGCCTCGTAAATCTTTAAGCAGATGTCTGAAATCTTTCATTATAAAAATGATTCTAATTTTACATTATGGGTGTGCTTTTTTGGTTACTGTAAGTCAAAGTCTTTTTTCTGTTTAGGGCTATCATGGGACTCAATATACTCAAATTTTATAGCCAGATTTTCTTAGCTCACAAATAAAACTTCTGAAATACAGAGAACTACCTGTTATTTTTATGCTTGAAATGTAGAGATAAAATGTTGTGGTCTTTTTAGTTAAATAGTGAATTAAAGACCTCCCCCAGGTTTTCTGAAATTTCACTGCTAAAGACTGGATTGGTTATTGATGTGGTAAGGATAACAGTATGCTCAATTTGTGTCCAGAATACAGAAATAAATGTGCAGAGAAGATCCTGCCTTAGGTAGAATCCTACATGATCTAGGTCTTTCCACCAGGGAGATGATAGTCAGAACTCCTTACCTGGCATTTGGATCATGATATATATTGGTAAAAAAAATCTATATGTATATTTACTTCATAAGGGTCTGATATATTTGGAATGGTCATTTGAGAGCTACTAATCTCTTTTCTAGCTGCTGTAATTTTGGCATTCATAATAATTTTAGCTCTAGGTAAAATGTGAAAACTTTTGTTTTTATCTGGTTATATATTCTATTAGTCTATCTTTCTTATTGTAGGCTTTGGTATTTTATACGTAATGCATTGTCTTCTTTCTTTTTTAACGTTAGAGGTGTCAAACTTTTGGTTTCTTTATTTCATTAAGTTTTGAACAGCTCAAAATGGCAGTCACCAACCTGAAGAGACAGGCTAACAAGAAGAGTGAAGGCAGCCTGGCGTGTGTGAAAGGGGGTCTTAGTACTTTCTTTGAAGCCCAGGATGCTCTCTCAGGTAAGATGACCCTCAGAGCCATCTGCTGTGGCTTCCCCAAGAGAAACCTGACACAGCGTTTGCAGAGTGTTTACAGGCTGTGATGTTTGGTCTGTATTTATAAGAGTAGATATCTAACATGTTCCATAAATACTTGTTGCAGACCAGACTGGAGTCTCTTTGAAGCATGATACTTTCAATATTTGTCTCTTGAGGCTTTTGTAGACTCATGGTACATGTGCGAAATAGGAGACTACTTTGCCTCTCCACGATGCTCAGTCTCCAGGACTAGTGAGAAATTAAATCCCAATGGGTAAAATTCTAGATTTTAAAAAATCCTTTTACAGACATCAATATCTTACACATGGGACTAATTCTGACACACAAATTGTGACCCATTGTGTGTTTGGTTTGGAAAGAACTGATAATAAAAATAAATCATTGTTTTTAGCCCTTACCTCACCAGTCCCATATACAACATTACAACCGTCCACCGTGCATGTCATCATCTGTATATGCACGGGAAATTGTGTTAAATAGAAATAATATGGCTTTAGATATTTCAGGGAAGGATGTTAGAGAGGTCCCCCCCGGAAACTATCTTTAATAGAAATCAAATTATTGTTTTTCTAGTAAAAAGTAACACATTAATAAAAGCCCAATTCTTTTAAAACGCAAGAACACCTATAACCTAGTACCTATATAGCTAAGTACTGACTGTAGATAAGGAAGGCACACCTTATTCTATTCAGAAAGACTAAATTGTTAAATTAATTTGTATTCTTAAAGTACAGACATCCTTTTATTGTTTTTAAAGCCTCTTCCTCCTGGGTCAAACTCTCTACATTTCTCTCTCTACATTCTTCTCTCTTTCAAATCAATAAACATATCCTCGGGTGAGAATTGAAAAAATATATATATATAGTCTTATTTATTAGACATTTGCCCTAGAAATATATCAGTAGCTTAAAATTTTAACAAAGAAAAACAATTTAACAAAGATGATGGTGACCAACTACTAAGAAGAAACTGACCACCCCATACAGAAAATGATTTATTAGCCCTGGCTGGTATAGCTCAGTGGATTGAGCACAGGCCTGTGAACCAAAGGGTCACTGGTTCGATTCCTAGTCAGGGCACATGCCTGGGTTACAAGCAAGGTCCCCAGTAGGGGACACATGAGAGGTAGCCACACACTGATGTTTCTCTCCTACTCTTTCTCCTTCCCTTCCTCTCTCTCTAAAAATAAATAAATCAAATATTTAAAAAAATGATTTATTAATAGCAAATTTGAAAACTATAGACACATATATCTAGCTTTTTTATTGATGTAAATGAAATGCATATTATAAAATATTGAACAGATGAATAGTAGCAGGAAATACTGTAATTCTATTATAGAGATATTCACATTAGTATTTCAGTGTATTTCTGTTTTTTCCTTATATACATACTTACCACAAAATTGGAAAAATATATATATAGTTGGGTATTTTAGAAACCTTTATTCTTTAGATTGCTCTTCTGGATATTTATTTTAATTTATTGTAGCATTTGATTTATTAGTAGCTCTTTAGAAATCTTTTTGGCTATATAGTCATAAGTGAAATTGATCTATAATTTTTTAAAATGCTAATTATAATGCCCCGGCTGGTGGGGCCCACTGGATTTAGTGCTGGCCTGTGAACCGAAAGGTTGCTGGTTTGATTCCCAGTCAAGGCACATGCTTGGGTTGTGGGCCAGGTCCCCTGTTGGGGGCGTGTGAAAGACAACTCTTTCTCTCTCACACAACAGTGTTTCTCTCTGTCTTTGTCTCCTTCTCTTCCCCTCTCTCTGAAAATAAATAAATAAAAATTTAAAAAGCAAAAATGCTAATTATTGTTCAGGTTTTGGTGTTAATATTATACAGAATCATATGAATTTCTATGTATATATGTTGTACTTTGAAATGGGTTATGTAGATTAGGAATTATATGTTGGAAATGTGAAAGAGCTAATAAATTGCTCAGGTAATTTATTTTACTTTTTATATAAACTTCCAAACATGCTAAAAGTTAATAGTACAGTTATCCCTATATACCTGTCATCTAGACTTAGTAGTTTTAATATATTTCCATACTTGCTTTATCATTGTTTTTTGTGGTTGGTTGGTTTGTGTTTTTGTGATCTCAAGCAGCATGGTATTTCTTTCTTATGTACTTTGGTATGAGCCTCTCTCCCTGCCCCAATAAGAACATTTATTTAAATAACCACAATGCCATTATCACAGCTAACAAAAGTTTCAATAATTCTTTAATATCTTGAATTCCCAGTTCATATTCAGAGTTCTCCAATTACCCTCCAACTAATTTTTTTCTAATAGTTGATTTGGCAAAATCAAGATCAAAATAAAGTCCAGATATTTCATGTTTTTTTTCTTTAAGTTTCTTAAGTCTCTCTTAAACTAAAATAATTCCCTCACCTTTGTTACCCTTTTTTTTCATGCTAAGGATTTATTGAAGAAACACGGCTATTTGTCCTTTACTATATCCCATACTCTGGATTTGACTGATTACTTTCTCATGGTGTCATTTAACTAATCTTATGTTCTATTGTTTGGATTTACCTTCCAATTACCTTATTAATTGGACACTAATAAGATTCATTTTCAACATTTTCGGTTACATGTGGTAGTATGTGTTTTCTACCTTATCACATCAGGAGGCCATTAGTATGTGTTTGTTCCTCTTGTGGGACACTGTGATGGATCAGTAGGTTTAAGTGGGGTAGGCACTGGCAGTTGGAGATATATACACACATATGTGTGTGTGTGTGTGTGTGTGTGTGTATTTGAAATTTCTACTTTCTGGGTTTCATTTATTTTCATTTGGGTTCCCCTGAAATTCTCTTTTGTTAAGATTTTCATGTTTTTTAGCATTGTATTATAATTCTTAAATTATTTAAAATATATGTTTTAGGCCCTTCTCATTTTCAGCTGAATTTATGTGTGTGTTCTACTTCTTTTATTTACATTGAATCTTTTTTAAAAAATTGATTTTAGAGAGGGGTGGAGATAGAGAAACATTAGTGTCTCTGATTTATTTCTCTGATAAAGCAGTTCCACTTATTTATGCATTTATCAGTTGATTCTTGAATGTGCCCTGACTGGGAAGAATTAATCAGGATGGACACTTCAGCCAACCGAGCTACCCAACCAGGGTGTACATTGTAATACAATTTTTGTGTTTTCAGAATTTGAAATTTTAATTTTTCTTTTTGATCTAGTAGTTTGTAGTAGACTTTTGTTTTTTCAAAGTTAGCTTTAGTCTTACAATATTATGAAAGCAAGTGTTTCTTAATATGTTCCAATTTTCTGTTAATTGCTGAAGATAAAAATGGAGATGTGGGGCATATTCTCTTCAGGGCACACTGGTATATTATTAACACCTAGTTAAATCATAGGGGAACATGATTTAAATCTAGATTATTTGTAATAAACCATCAGATCTCTCCGATTTTGTCAGTTTTTCTTTGTATGAAAAAATGTGCTCACTCTGTAACTTCAGTTGATTGGATATCTTGGCAATAATATTATAATGTAATAATAACTGCAAAATTAGAGCCAATTCTTAATACCACCAGCAGGTTTGATAATTTGCTAGAAGGACTAAAAAAACTCACTGAAACCTGTTGTACTCACAGTGATGGTTTACTACATCAAAAACATGAAGATTAAAATCAGTCAAGGGAAAAAAATCATGGGGCAAGCTGGTCCAGGAAAATTCCATGCATGGGTGTCCAGCGTCTTTTCCAAATGGAGTCATGGACAGCACTGATATTCCTGGTAATGGTGTGAGACAGTGTGTCTAAGTATTGCCAACCAAGGGGTCTTACCCAATCCTTGTCCAGGTTTTGTAGAGGCTCTGTTATATAGACATAATCAGCTGCCCCAGTGGACGGACTCTCCACTCCCTCTGGAGGTTGAGCTGATACTGAGTGACCCAAAGCTCTCACCGTGACTCACATTGTTACATTACCTGGTGTATCTCTCTTTGATACCATGGAGTATTTCATATGCAGTTTATGGATTATTTTTTAGTCCTTTCCAAACAGAGCAGGTATATAATAGTAGCTATTATCCTCTTGTATGGTCTTTATTTATCTTTGAGTTTTTATGCTGTAGTCAGTCTTTTTTCTTGTGTGTACCCTTGAATATTTTAATCAGAACTTGAGGTGGGGAACTTTTCTCAAAAAAGGAACTGAGCCGTGTGCAGGGACCTTGCACATGCGGCAGCCGGGTCAGCTAAGAAGGAGCAGTGTGGGTGCAGTTTGTTCCCACTAGGGTGCCTCATGGATTGATCAAAGGCAGGCAGGCAGCAGGGGCTCAGAGAGACAGAGGCACCCAGAGAGACTTTTTTCCATAGGGGAACTCAGCGTGCAGAGGCCAGGCCAACAAAGAGGGAGGAGATGGGTGTGACTTGCTCCCACTTAGTTGCACCTCCGTGACTGATCAAAGGGGTGCAAAATGAGGTGGATTATCAGTGCCGGCCTGGCACGTATGCGCAGAGTGGACAGTGTAGGCTGCGCAGAGCTCTGAGGGTGCGGGCTGGAAACTGGGCACCTGTGATTATTGCAGCCCACACTGAGCCCCATCCTTGTAGAACCACAGGAAAGGAAAAAATCAGAGACCAGCCCACCTTGCCTGCAGGTTCCTGGAACACCTAAAATCAGCAGATGGCTTTCCCCACCCCTTTCAAGAGTAAGACAGTGAGCCCTGGAACTGTGAGAAAACCAGAGACAGATTCAGAAAGAAGTCAGGTGAACACCAACAGCTGAGACAAATTTCACTTTGCTGTCCTTCAGAACTTCCATGTTTTTTGAATCTCTCTTCTTTCTGTTTATTATTTTTTGTTTGTTTTTATTGTTTGATTTGTTTTTTATTCTCCCTTTCATATTGTATTTTATTTTCTCTTCTTTCACTTCACTCATATTCCAAATAACACAGTATTCTTGGTCTTTTACTTTTTATTCTTTTTATTCAGATTATATATTTCTTGTCATACTATTGTTATTCCAAATCCCACACAACACCCTTCCCTGGTCTTAATCAATTTCTCCATCTTCCTGAGCCTTATTACTTTTGTGGTTAACGTTATTTTCTCTTAACACTATGACGAATTTCTATCCATTACTCTCACTATTTCTCCTCCATCTAATCTCACATAAGCGTTATTTTTTCTTAAGTCAGATCACATGTTTTTTCCCTTCTAATAACAGTCTTACTTGTCTTTCAGCTTTCATAAACAGCGGCTAGTTGGGTGAAATATCGTGTTTGTTGCTGTACTTCTCCAAAGTTACTCCTATTTGTTCACCACTTGTATCTACTTTAAATCCCATAGAATCCCATAGAATACTCTCCCACTGTCTTACTCCATTTCACCTTTGCCCTGTCCCTGATCAGTTGAGTGAGAAATTTTATTTCGTTGTTTTCTCCCCTGACCTTTTTCTCTCTTTTTCCCCCACTCGCAACCTGGGTTTTACTCCTTACTCTTAGTAGCTTGTTTCACTGGTCCTCTCAAAATCATTTTTTTTACTGTAGACATCTCATATTCACTTTTCGCTTTTCTACAATATTCTTATTCCTGTTCTGCCTTTTTTAAACTTCATTTAGCTGTTTTTGCTATCAGTCCTGCTGTGGCTTTTCTGCGATGTTGCTTCTGTTGGTCCAGTATGTGTTCAGTCTTACTTCACACCTCATAGTATTCTCATCCTCTTCTTACCCCATTGTTGCCATTGCTCTTTCGTGTTTTACTTACAGTGAAATTTTGCTCTCTTCCTTTCTTCAGCTTGGATCTATTCCAGCTCTTATCAGTTCTTCTCCTTACACACAACAACATTTTCCTCTCTTTTATTCATCTCATATTCCCTTTATCATATCTTATAATATCTGCAGTCTCTCTTGCTATTTATTAATCTTAGTTCAATTGCCGTTGAGACTGCCAATGTGGTAGGGGGGTTATTTTTGCTAGCATAGGTTTGGTTTTCTGGTAATACTGCTTTGTTTACCAATACCTGTACCATACCATAAAGCACAAGATGGGAGTTGTGACAACCAGTAAACCTGCCAGAGGGGAGAACACACCAACAAAGGAGCCACCAACAGGTAAAGCCCAAATACAACAAGACAGCCCACACAAATGGAAGAAAGGGCAACCCTGGAGCATCCCAACAAGGAGATCAAAGAAACCACACCACCGAGTCCTACAAAATTCTGACCACAGAACTTCTCCCTACAAAGGCAGCTAGCAAAGCAGAGCATCTGGAATCACAGAAAAAGAGTCACCTAAATGGTGAGACAAAGAAAGAACATGCAATTGAAAGGAAGGGAAGATTCCCTAGTAAAACAGCTAAATGAAATGTAGGCAAGCAAACTATCAGATATAGAATTCAAAAGAATGATGGTAAGGATGCTCAAGGAACTCACACACAGCTACAAGGAACTGACTGGGAAGTACAACGGTATGAAAAAGGAAATAGAAACTATCAATAAGAACCCAGGAAAAAATCAAGAACAAAGTTTCTGAAATAAAAATACACATGAAAAAAATACAAGTAAGCTGGAGGAAGCAGAAAAATGAATTAGTGGGCTAGAAGATGAGGTAGAAAAAAATACCCAGGCAGAGCAGCAGCATGAAAAAGGACTAAAAAAATATGAAGATAGTTTAAGGAAACTGTAAGACAACATGAAATACAACAACATTTGAAACATAGGAATACCAGAAGGAGAATAAAAGGAGCAAGGTATAGAAACCCTGTTTGAAAAAATAGTGACAGAAAACTTCCTGAATGTGGAGAGGGAGAGAGCCATGCAAGTTCAGGAAGCACAGAAGGTCCCAATCAAGATGAACCTAAAGAGGTCTATTCCAAGACACATCATATTAAAATGCCAAATTTTAAAGACAGAGAATGTTAAAGACAGCGAGGAGACACAGTAACATACAAGGGAGCTCTGATAAGGCTAGAGGCTGATTTCTCAACAGACACACTGCAAGCCAGAGGGAATAACAAGAAATATTCCAAGTAATGAAAAGCAAAGGACTGTAACAAAGACTGCTCTACCCAGCAGGGCTGTCATGAAAATGGAAGGCCAAAGATGGAGTTTCCTAAACAAAATGAGGCAGAAAGAATACACCTCTACCAAACCGGCACTGCAAGATATGCTAAAGGGACTACTTTAAGAAGAGGAAAAGAGTGAGAGAAGAACACAGGTGCAATGGGTGGGAGGGGAGAATAAATATCTATCAATAATAACCTTAAATGTAAGTGGATTAAATTCTCCAATAAAAACACATAGAGTAGCTGAATGGATAAGAAAACATGACTCACATATTAGGCTGTCTACAAAAGACCCACCTCAGAACAAAAGACCTGCACAGACTAAAAGTGAAGGGTTAGAAAAATATATTCCAAGCAAATGGACAGGGAAAAAGCTGGTGTAGCAATACTTATATCAGACAAAATAGACTTCATAACAAAGGCTGTAAAAGACACAGAAGGACACTTCATTATAATCAAGGAAAGAATCCATCAAAATGACATAAACATTATAAACACATACACACTCAACATAGGAGCACCCAAATATATAAGGAAAAAAGTGGAGAACTTCAAGAAAGATATAGACAGCCATACAGTTATACTAAGGGATTTTAATACCCCACTGTCAACAATGGATAGATCTTCCAAACAAAATTTTATCAGGAGTATAGTGGCACTGAACAATGCCATAGATAAAATGGACTTAACAGATGTGTGTGTGTGTGTGTGTGTGTGTGTGTGAGACCCTTCATTCCCAAAAAGCAAAATACACATTCTTTTCAAATACACATGGAACAGTTTCAAAGATAGACTACATGATAAGACACAAAAGTAACCTCAACAAATTCAAGAAAATTGAAATTATATCAGTCATTTTCTTGGACCACAAGGGCCTGAAAATAGAAACCAACCTGAAGGAAAATCTCAAAAACATTCAAATTCATGGATATTGAATAGCATGCTATTAAACAATAATGGATCAAGAATGAGTTTAGGGAAGAAATCAAGAAATTTGTGGTAACAAATGAAAATGAACTCACAACAACCCTAGAGAAAAATATAATCTTCCAAAACTCAATGAAGAAAAAGCAGAAAACGTGAACAGACAAATAACAGCAGATGAAATTAAAGCAGTAATGAAAAATCTCCCGACACACAAAAGTCCTGGACTGGATAGTTTCACAGGAGAATTCTACAAAGCCTTTAAGGAAGAGCTAACCTCAGTCCTTCACAGACTATTCCAAAAAATCCAAAATGATGGAAGACTCCCAAACTCTTTTTATGAAGCCAGCATCATCCTAATCCCAAAACCAGATAAAGACACAACAAAGAAAGAAAACTTCAGGCCAATATTGCTCATGAACACAAATGCTAAAATCCTCAACAAAATATTGGCAAACTGCATCCAACAATACATTGAAAGGATCATACACCATGATCAAGTGGGATTCATCCCAGGCATGCAAGGATGGTTCAACATTCATAAATCAGTAAATGTAATACATCACATAAACAAAAGCAAAGATAAAAATCACATGATCATATCAACAGATGTGGAAAAAGCATTTGATAAGGTACAGCACCCATTTATGATGAAAACACTCAGCAAAGTGGGAATAGAGGGAGCATTCCTTAGCATAATAAAGGCCATATATGAGAGACATACAGCCAACATCATACTCAATGGGGAAAATCTAAAAGCTTTCCCACTAAGATCAGGAACAAGACAAGGTTGTCCACTTTCACCACTTCTATTCAACATATATTGAAACTCTTCTTTCCAATAGCAATCATTCAAGAAAAGGAAAGAAAAGCCATACAAGTAGGAAATGAGGAATTAAAACTGGCGTCATTTGCAGATGACATAGAAAACCCTATAGACTCCAGCAAAAAAACTGTTCAACCTAGTAAATGAATTTTGCAAAACAGTGGGATACAAAGTCAAGATTCAGAAATTGAAGGCATTTTGTACACCAACAATGAAATAGCAGCAACAGAAATCAGCAAAAAAATCACATTTCCTATGGCAAAGGTAAAAATAAAGTACCTAGGAATAAACCTCGCCAAGGAGGTAAATCACCTGTACTCAGAAAAATACAGAACACTGAAGAAAGAAATTAAGGAAGACACAAATAAATGGAAGCATTTGACATGTTTATGGACTGGAGGAATTAACATCATAAAAATGTCCATACTACCCAAAGCAATTTATAGATTCAACAGAATCCCTATTAAAATACCAATGACATATTCTCAGATATAGAACAAATCATAAATTTATATGGAACCATAAACGATTCCAAATAACTGCAGCAATTTTGAGAAAGAAGAACAAAGTAGGAGGGATCACAATACCTGATATCAAATTGTATTACTAGGCCACAGTAATCACAACAGTCTGGCACTGACATAAGAATAGACACACAGATCGATGGAACAGAATAGACAGTCCAGAAATAAACCCATGTCTCCATGGTCAATTAATATTCAACAAAGCAGGCAGCAACATAAAATGGAGTAAAAATAGCCTCTTTCAAATGGTGTTGGGAGAGCTGGACAGCTACATGCAAAAAAATGAAACAATCACCAACTTACATCATATACAAAAATAAATTCAAGATGGATGAAAGACTTAAATATAAATTGTGACACCATAAAAGTCCTTCAGGAGAAAATAGGTAGGAAAATCTCAGATACTCCATGCAGCCATATTTTCACTGTTATGTTCCCTAGAGCAACACATATAAAGGAAAGAATAAACAAATGGGAGTACATCAAAAGAAAAAGCCTCTGCACAGATAATGAAAGCAGCAGCAAAGTGAAAAGGCAACAATATATGGGAAAATATATTTGACAATGGTATCTTGGACAAGGGTTTGGTCTCCAAAATACGTAACTCACATGACTCTACTACTGGAAGACAAACAGTCTGATTAAATGGCCAAAAGACCTGAACAGACACTTCTCCAAGGAGGACATACAGAGGGCCCAGAGACACACGAAAAGATGCTCAGCATCATTAGCCATCAGAGAGATGCAAATTAAAACCACAAAGAGATAGCACTTCAGAATGGTGAGAATGGCCATCTTAAATCAACAAACAACAAGGCCTCGTGAGATTTTGGATAAAAGGAACCTTAGTACACTGTTGGGGAGGATGCAGACTGGTATAGCCATGGTGGAAAACTGTATGGAATTTCCTCAAAAATCAAGAAAATGGAACTACCTTTGACTTGGTCACTCCATCGCTGGGATTATACCCTAAGAATCCTGGAACACCAATTTCAAAGAACCTAAGTGCCACAGCCCGCTGCGGCAGGGGGGTCGTGAGTCAGGGCGGGGGATTGATTAATAATAATAATAATGGAGAGGGTCGATTACTCTGGTGGTAAAAGACAAGTTTATTGCAATGGCTGGAGCTTTTTTATGCAAGCCACAAACAAGGAACAATGAGTGACCTTAAGAGTTACATCTTTGGTACATGACGCATATACCAAGACTATGTTTCTTCTTGCGTATGGGAACAATCAGATAGCTAGCAGTAGGGAGGCAGTCAGGACTCAGAACGGCCTTGAGGCCAGAAACCAGGTTTCTATCACCACTCCCGCGGTGAGAAACCCTCTCCTTAACCCCTTATGGCTGCTGGGCCCCTACATCTCTCCCTTCTTTATATTATTAGTTAAAGCGCATGGGAACTTCACGTTCAGAGGCTTTCAGCTTTTGCTTCTTAAGGTTACGATAAACACCATTAATTTGGCTAATTACAAAGCGTATAATATATGGAATATATAGGAAGGCTAAAAGCACAAAAATACTAAGTCCTATCCATTGATACATGATATGACCAAAAACAGGAAACTGTTTAGATAATGCAGACAGGAAGTCTTGAGCAGACTGAGCTATATCTATATTTACAGGAGGAGCATTCACCAAGTCTTGAATTTCTTTATGTAAATTTACAAGGTCCAAAGAAGTGTTGCAATTATGCCAAATGCCTATAAGATGATTACGGATCTTTTTCCAGGGAAACCTGGTGGAATTATATAATAAAGGAGTAACACAAATATGGGAAAAGGAAAAATGACATTTAAGGGAGGAGCGAACTTCTAGAGAATTTAGCTCCTCTCCAATAATTTTAACAGTATCATATAAAGCATTTAGCTTCTGCTCATTTTTTCTGTCCCAATCTTCTTGAATCTGAAAAGCTATGGAAACATTATGAGATAGTTTATTAACAAAAGTGGCAGTTTGAATTCCGGTAGTCAGTGCTATGGTAGCGGTGGCAGCGGTAGCAATAAAAGCTATCAGGGCCGTAATCCCGGCAATCAGTATCCCTACAAACCGTTTATGACGTTTCAAAATTAGATCATTGGTAGCTTGAATAATAGCGTAGCCTGGATCACTAAACCATGGGGTAGACAGATTAACAGGAACAAAAGTAAAAGCAGGCTGCTTAACAATAGCAAAGGAAGAAATATTCATAGAGGCATTTAAACAATTAGTTAAAAAGCAATCATTAC
>PVKM010026379.1:0-19377 GCA_004027735.1 Carollia perspicillata | reverse complement strand
TTTTTTAGAATTTTATGCATGGTCAAGTCCATCAGGGTGCCTGTGACAGACAGAAGAGCAAGCTCCCAGCAGAGATGGTTTTCAGGGTGGTACCTGAGAAAGCCGAGCTTCCCTAACCCTTTAACTTCTTGGCACCTGCTTTGCAAGTTCTAATCTTAGTGTAGCATCAAGGCTGCCTGAGTCAGGGCCCCAGGTGGGGAGGAAGTGCAGGGGCTCCCACTGCAAACCTCTGCAAGCCCCCCAAGGGCTGAGAAGATCAGTAATAGGTTGGACATACCTGAAACCATATCTGGCTACATAACCTGTGGGTCCAAATACAAAATGAAACTTTGTTCTTTTTGAACCACTTGTTCAAAAAGAAGGGAAAAGTGACTTTAAAGATGCTAAAATATAAAACATTTTCCATTCTTCTGTGGCTTTTCTCTTGACTGGTTTTGGTATTTTTTATTGTTTAATATCATTTTAAGTAAAAAATATTGAAATTTAAATTATTAACATTAATTTTAACCATTCTGTGTATAGTATAATACCAGTTTAGTATGCAAATATAAAAACATTTTAACTCATATGGAATCACCAGAATTACAGTTTATATTTCATAACTCATACATGGATATATTTTGTTCTTACCAGAACCATGCATAACTAATAAACACTGCATAAAACTAATTTATCTATTTTTATTTCACTCTTTATATGCACATATTGTACTAAATCTGTACTTTCAGTTTACTGATAAGTAAGGAAGGACTAACAGGAAAATGAACTGTGGGTCACCCTGAATTTCCTTTTCCTTCTCTATGTCATTTTGAAAGTAAATGGTTGGCTAACGTAGAGAATTCCCAACTTAGGACAGTGCACCTTGTGATTTTTTTCAATATTATGATGGTGGGAAAGTGGTACTTGGAATTCCAAGAAACCATACTTAGAATTTTGAATTTTGATCTTTTCCCAGTCTGGCAATATTAGGTACAGTAATGAGTGTTGGGGAAGAAAGTGAAATTTCTTTGTCAACACAGGCCCATTTATATGGACAATGCTGTGTCCTTATTTTGTTTCTAACATTTAGATTACAGTTGTTAAGTAGAACATTGCCATACTGCTCTTTTCATCTAAATGTCATTCACTTTCTAGGTATCCAAGTGACTTTTATGAAGAAAGGGCATGCTGTAGTTCAGACATTCTATAGATCCTCTAAAGAAGGAGCACGTGCTTTTTTGTATTGACCATAGGTAGCCAAACACTGGGCCTGATGACAAAGAGCCATTAGAGTTAGGTTGCAGTAGTTATTCTCCCCTGTCTCTTTCCAGCTAATGATTAATAAGTACTTCACTGCCTTAGAATAGTGTCAGTTGAGATTCAGTCTAGACATGTGGGCATTTCCTTTTCGGTTTTGTTAAGTAGTTTTCAAGAAAATGCAATATTTCCTATTAAGCTGAGGACTGGGATCATTGTTGAAGTGGATTTGCTTTTTTTCCTTAAATTTTAAGATCTTTTTGAGAGGTACATCCAATTTAGAACCTATATCAAAGGAGTTCTTATTTGGAGTAGCATTGGCTAAATGATCATTGGACCTGAGTGGTAAAGACTGAAAAATACCCTTAACTAACATGATTTTAAAAAATGTTAGCACAGTAGGGATGTGTTTGGAAAGTACCCTCAGTAACATTTCAGCCTAGTTCCTTTGTTTCTTCTGGGTTTTCTGGTAACTTCCTCAGCAGACTAAATCAAATCTGTCAAGCGAAGCCTTCGTCCTGTGACCACTGCTCTTCTGAGTGATGAGGGCCATCTCACCTGCCATCTGCTTTTTTTATCCCTTGTGGGCAATCAGAGGGCCTGTTTCTGTGCCTAGAGTATTGTAAATGGGAAGCTTGCCACATGTCATGTTTACAGTTCCCAAGCCAACTAAAGATTCCAAAATCAAAACATGGTCAGCTGATAGAAGTTTCCAAAACCATTCGAGCCAGTGTTTTCATTCTCTTCCTCAGATAACTTATTTCAGAGAAAAGGTTGCGCACAATACATATTGTGCCCATGAGAAGGAGGTTACCCAAAATCAGACAGATGGTGGTGTTTTAAAATAAACGTCCACTTCAACAGAACAATAGTCTCAATGGCACTTGCCATCTCTGCTCCCTGGCAGTATCAGCATTTAACTGAGAGAGCTGGGGTACCTAAGAAAAGTGATTTTTTACCTCATTCTTTCACAAATGAAATTTAGTTTCATTTACAATTAGCAGATATATTTGATAATACTAGAGCTTCTGTCTTAGATTCATGACTTCTTCATATTGCTAAGTTTTATTCTCAACTTACACACCTTCAAAAGTGGTCCTCCTCCGTAGGACCTGTCCTACTCCTAGGACTCATAACAGTCCTGTTTCTTGGCTTTCCAGCATGATCTTTTTTTCTTTTTTCTGAGAAAACCTTTAATTTCCTCCACCTGTCTCCATATACTTAAGAAAGTGTATGAAAATGAGACAAGTGGTACCATGTGGTTTATTTTGCCATGCAGCACCAGTTAAGCATTTGCCAACATTTACTATGTCCTTGCCATGTACCAGGCATTGTCCCAGCCACTAGGAATGAATATATGAATAAAATATTCCAAGTAAGGGGACAGTAGTTGCTCATGGACTAAGCTCTGAAAAAGTACATCACATTTTTGAGAACCATAGATGCTTCACACGGCAGAGTGTGGGAGTCACACACAGGATAGAGGGGATGAAGGCATTTCAGGGGCAGTGGGAGGAGTTCAAAGAATAAGTGAGGGCCTAACCTCAGACAGTGGCACAGGAATAGATTGGATACCTCTGTAAAGCAGGTAGATTAATTCAGTGTGGAGACTGCTAGACCTGTTGGAGTGCAGAGGGCGATGACAAGAGGATCGAAGACAGAACTTTCTGGAATATCACATTGGAAAGTAGGCTTAGGTTGAGAAAGTAAGGAGAGAGGAGGAGGAAAAGGAGAGAATAGTTTCTCAGCAAAGCCAGGAGGAGAGAATGAAGCTTTAACTTCACCAGAGTAGACAAGCAAGACACAAGATCCTAGGAGGTTATATGCATGGCCACTTGGAGCAGCCTCAAGTCTTCACTAGAGAGTTGGGTATAATAGGACCTGGAACTGAATTATTTCAAGGAGAGAGGCAAAAAAAACATTTCAGATAACATCAGATAACCAAAAAGGTAACCAAAAGGAAGGGGTTGGCAGTGCCTAAGGGTGGGAAATGCACAGGAGGGGGCCGAGTTGAAGAACGGCAGGCCGCATGGAGTGATACTCCACACAGGAGGCTGTGCACAGTGCTTTTCTAGTTCTCATTTATAAACAGGCCCAAAGGCAAAATATAGTTGTGATAGGGATTTACACTACTCAATGTTAGCTTCAAGGTGCATTCTACTAAAGGCAACAAGCATTGATAAATTCTTGGCTGGCCAACAATCTCATCTCTTAGAAGACAGAGGAAGCAAATGAAGGGAACCACTATTCTGGATCCATTCCTTAGCAACTTAAAAGATTAGATCTGTGACTTTGAGTGGAGTTTGTATAAGAATGGGAGAGAAATACAAGTAGACCCGGACCCTGCCTATGGAAGCACATTTCAAAAAGTTGAGTTCAGAGCTAAAAATGGCACATTCCTATACCTGCATTGAGCCTATAAAAGGGAATAAGAAGTGAGAGCTTTTTATTATAAAATAAAAACGACCCAAGAAGGAAAAAGGGAAGGCATGTAAGAACAGTGTGGTTGCACAGAGTGAACTCCGATAACTTCATACTTAAACTGTGGGCATCAGGGTTAAAAGAGGAGCGTTGCCTTGTGTTGACAGAAGGTCGTCATGGTTCACCTGAACCCGGTTGTCCTCCATCTTCCTCATGGAGAGAGGACTGGCCCCTGCAAGTAAGACCCAGCCTTCAAGGCCATGTCTGTTGGTTTTAGAACAAGTCTGCAACAGTCATCGCAGAACCACAGGAAGAATTTTTTTTTAAGAAATCATGTATAAAAAGGATATACCCAGAATTGAAAACAGGAAAATATTTTCCTCATTTCAAAGGATTAAAGGGTGAATTTGGGGATGTTGCATGAATTCCTTGTAAAATTGTTAAACTAGATTATTAAATGGCTTGTGATTCTTCAAGAAAGAGTTCACAGAGAATAAAATATTTCAAACACTCACTGTGTTCGATGAGATTACTATTCTCAGAAGTTAGAGAAAGTTTATGAATCTTAATTTCAGTAAAATACAAGATAAAGTGTCGTAATCATCTGGCAGAGAGGCAAAAGAAATATGGGCCAGTGGGAGCTGGGCGACTTCACTGTGGCTAAACCTAAAATGTGTGGATTCGTGGACCACCAATTGACTGGGGCCATTGTGTCTCTGGTACAGTGTGTGTACCGTAGCTCTCTGCTCAAGCCCTCTTCTATTCAACTTTTTCATCAGCAGCTTTCACAAAGGCATAGAATACATTTTTATCAAAATACTATTTGTAAGAAAAGTGAGAGGGTTAACTTAATTTCATAAAGGCAAAGTCAGAAGTTAGGATTATCTCAGATGAGACTGCCAGACCCAAACCAACAAAGTGAGATTTAGGAGGGTAGACTGTAATGCCATGACTTGGGTTTAGATAATCAACTGTGTGAGTACAGGATGAGGTTGATATAAATAGTATGTTCTAGTCACTTGAAAACATCGGAGGATTTTGGTTGAGCGCAAATTTGAAGCGAGACACAGAGGGTGATGCAGTGGTGAAGCACACTGCGTTCTCTAAGACCACAGCACCAGGAACACGAGATCTGGGTCACGGGAATCACGGGGACAAAGGCATCATCCTTCGCTCTCCCAGCTTCAGGCCACATTGTGAAAGGTGACGTGCCCACTCTGGGGCCGTGTTGTAAGGGAGACCTCGACATTAAGACCATTGCACCTTAGGGCTCAGGGAACCATAAAAACCAAGAAGTAGTTTCAGGAGCGCAGTGGGCTTTTAAAGAGAAGATGAGGCTATAAAACTGGGACCAGTGAACAGTGGAAACCAGGAAGCATCTGTTAACTCAGTGTCAAAGCAAACATTCAAAACCCAGAGCCTACAAAACCTGCAGGCTGAATCCAGCCCCCAGATGGGCTGTGTTTGAACTTCAGTTGGCTTCCAGCATTGCTTATAAAAATTGAGGTTGTCTGCCACAACGAAAAATGGGGAGATTTTGTATTTTTTAAAAATCTAGATTTCTGACTTTTCTTAAGAATCAAAACCTCTGACTCCACCTGGTCCTCCTTTCTGCTGGCAGCAGTCAGCCTCTTTATAGGCTATGCGCTCTCCTGTTCACGAAAGCCTGGCCCATTGACATGTCTCTCCAGTGCTGACGCCTGGCACCAGGTGCCACCAGCATGGTGCCCCATATCCACTTGGCCTCCCTTTGAGGATTGGCGAGAGGATTAGTGAGCCAAGCAGGTAAAATAGTGTCTGGTCCTGGTCCTTCATGAGAGCCCAGTGAGTATTATTGCAGTTATTATCATGTTACCAGCCTGGACCCTATAAATATCAGAGTTTTACTTTATTTTTTTTAATCCTCACCCAAGGATGTGTTCATGGATTTTTGAGAGAGGGGAAAGTAGAGAGAAAGAGAAACATCAATGTGAGAGAGAAACATTGATCAGTTGCCTCCAGTACACACCCTGATGGGGTCAAACCTGCAACCTAGGTATGTGCCCTGACATGGAATCAAACGAACAAAGGTCCGACCAACTGAGCCACCCAGCCAGGGCAATATCAGAGTTTTGATCCTTTTGTGAAAACTGGAACCATCCAACTGTGGAGTTAGGTCCCAGGAAGTATTTACTTTTTGCCGTAGCAGATGTTAAAATAAAGGCCGGAGACTGCTTTTTCTTTCAAGAAAACTTACTGTAAATCTAGCAATCTGTACAGAAACCAGGCTGACATCACGGTTAGGGAAATATCAGTAACCACCCCAGCTTTCCTCCTCCCTTGCCACTTCCCAGTCTGTGGTTGTTGGGTCTTCCCTCTCATCAGCAGTCCTTTACAGAAACGTGCTCCTTCCCACCGTGCAGCCTTAGAGTACAGTGACGACTCCCCTAATGATTCCCCTCTTGGCCCCTTTGCTGTTCCCCAACCCCAAGGCTCCTTTGGGGTCTCTCCTGTGACATAGATCTCTCACTGTCCTGTAGCCATCTAGCTTTATAAATATAGTTCTCCTTGCCAAACAGGGCCTTCCTGTAACCTCTCCTCTCCCAGTTATACTGTAAATTGCCTAGCCAGGGCCTTGTTCCCATTCTGTTGATCTCTCTCTCTCACACGCACCTCCTAGTACATCATGAGTGAGTGTATGTATGTGTATGTGTGTGCATAGGAACAGAAAGGGAGAGGGAGAGATAATTTGGTTTTAAAAAAAGTTTTCAGAACACATAAAGCAAAAAAAAAATCGTATTTTATAAAACTTGCAGGTTTTTTTCAAAATTGAAAACCTTAATAATCCAAGAAACATTGCTCTATAAATAGAATATGTGTGTATGTATGTATCAATAGATATTTTTTAAGTCCTTTTAATTCCTTTTTTGAATGTTTAGGTGACTGCTGCCTCTCTAACACTTAGCACTTTGCACATAGGGAGTACTCAATATTCTTGGGTGAACTACATTGGCAAAAAAATACATAGTAGTGTTCAAGGGAAAAAATGGTAGAACTTTTACTAAAAAATGAAATTGTGTATGGATTTTTCTTTATATTGAATGAAGATTAACTTTCTGTTGCATTCTAAATAATAATCACTCTGTTACTACCCCAAAAAGTCATTGAAGGATATTTATGTGAAAATTCTGACAGTTAAAATGATGACTTCATATTTGATTTTGAAATTAATGTAATCTTACTGAGAACCTTGAAAAGTAAGTGAAGGCTCTTCAGTGATCCCATTTCCTTAGAGCAATATATTTATTTAGTTTTAGAAAGAGATTGAATTTAAACAGTGTTAAAGTCAGAAAATTTACAGACAAGAAGGAGGTGGGAAGGAAACCTAATGTTGCCATTAAAGCCATGGCCACGAGGGAGGGGAGTAACCAGTTCAGAGTAAGAAAGTATTGTCAGGAAATGCCTTAAAGAATGTTTGTGACAGAATCTATTTCTAAATCCTAGGAACGTAGTTGTGGGTTTTTTTTTTAATCCTTAATTGTATGTAAATTTTATACACGTAAATAAAACGCCTGCAATGCCTAAGGGAAGCTCTCCACACGTCTGAGATCTGGAGCAGGCTGGGCCTTGGCTGGTCATGCAAATACTGACAGCTGAAGTCACTTGTTGGAAAGTCCGCAAACTCTGGTTACAGCTGCATTTGTCAGTAGCTTTAAGGGAAGTGTAATCAGCCAGAGAGATTAATTTGCATCTCAATTAGAGTGGAGTCGGGAGGAAGCACTAGGGTCTGATTTGGGAAGGTTGTGGAAGAAATCTCACTGAGCACAAAAGCCTCCCTGGCTCTGTCCTCCAGCTGAGTGGAGGACAATATGTGAGGTTTCGTTTCCATAGGGACCAGAAGCCTGCTGGGCCCCAGAAGAATCTCGGGTTTGCACCATAATCATTTGGTCATGATGACACAAATTCCACTGTTGTTCCCAAATACATATTGCTGCTAGAAAAGTGGAAATGGTCATTATGTCAAAAGCAGGCAAGAGGGAATTTGCTGACCCTACTACCTTTGTTCATAATACTGCTAGGATTTGTAGGCATTTAACATTGATTAATGTCTGAATATTCAAAGAGCAGAAGGTCATTCATAAATGACAATATTTCTCCAGCATTCAAATGGTTATGTTGGAAATGTCATAGATTCAAAGGGAGCTATTATTCCTGATTCTCCCACACTCTACAGCAGTTTACAAACAAAATTATGAATTTAAAAGCACAGGTGAGGAAGAAACATGGAATCTTCTAGCCATGGAGCAAGGAAGAAATTCTGACCATTACAGGCCTCTTTAGAATCCTAACGAAACTGAAAGAGATATCCCTAACCTTAACTTTAAAAAGCGAAAGTGGTATTAATTTTAAATCTTTCCTTCAAATATTATCTGTGGTCATTTTCACTGGCTTTGACATTTATATCAGACAGTCCTTTGTTTTCGGAGATCTTCATGTTCTCAGAATCCTGTACTTGGGCCTAATGAGAGGCGAGACTGCCTAGGCCATTTACCCATGCCAGGTTATTCTGCCATAACCAGGAAGGGCTCACCGCTGACATTTTTGAAGAAAGAATTATTTCTAGTTTATTTTCTTCTCTTTCAAATAGTTAATTCATTGGCTCAAGCTTCAAAGTAAGAAGCCAAACAAAAAAGAGTGAGAAAAAACTGAATCCTACATTACAAACTTACATAAAACTGAATTCTCTTTTTAAAAAATCAGGGTTTTAAATTCCTCTTCCCATTCTGGAAACAAGTTTCCTAAGAACAGTCTCTTCCAGTGCCCACAGACTGAAATAACACACTGAAACGAGACATCAGAACCTCTTAATCCAACATTAATCAAATTTCAGTTTACTAATTATCAGTCCTGTTCTGAAAGGAACATAATGCCATAAACAGCATCCGTAAAACATTTAGTAGACTCTGGGATTATAAGCAGTATATTTGAAAGTGAGACTTTCTGTTATTCAAATCTCCAAAAAAGGATAATACATGCCTTATTATAATAAGAGATTGTGCAAAGCCAAAGCAGGACAAAGCAGGCAGATCCAAATGGTGAGAGCCCTTCTGTGCCTTTCTGCCTTAGTGTATGCAGCAAGCTCCCAGCAGGCTTCTGAGCGGGAGTAATTTGCAACACATTCAAGTAAATTTTTAAATCAAAGCGGAATACTTTTTGGGTAGTATGTGAGTGAGTACAACCCAAATGCTATCATGTTAGCCTTGAAAGGATGTCCTTTCTACTTTGCTCTGTGGAATTTAACCAAACCCTAAAATGGGAACTTTGAATGTTGTACTTCAGATCTGTTTCTGAGGTCCTGTGCTTTGAAAGCATTTGACTTTATTCTCTGAGACTTCATAAAGAACATTGAGGCCAGGGTAGGGGAAGGAAAGATGGAAGCTCTGAGGATCAGTGCCAGTGCCCATCCAGTCCCCTTTTCTCATCGCACTCCCCCAACCCTGTTACCACCACCCCGCCCCGCAAGGGTTGGGTGTCCAGTGTGCAAGCCACTGGAGAGTCAAGACACACTTTAATGTTTATGTTGTATTTTGTACGTGTCTTTAACATAGCCATCTTGAGAGGTACACAGTTGCTTTAGTTTCCAACAATGGCATGTTTTAAAACACCACAGTTATTTTAAACAGACACCCCCTGTGGCATTGCTTATTACATATAACCTTTATCAGATACAATGTATGTCCAAATGATACTCTTGTCACTTGTATCACTTCACAAAAATGAAACAATACAATACTTAGTGGTTTATGGTATTCCTCGGTCCTTAGCTTATTTCTCCTAATGCTTCATTTCAGACTTCAGTCTTTCTAATTTGGTCCTAGGATGTGAAAGAGTACAGAATATGTGTCCCTCTGCCGTGTCCACTCATTTAACAGTACAAAGCTTTGGTCCTTAATCCATCAGTGTTCAATGAAGGGGCTGCCTCCTAAAACCTCAGAGCCTGCTCGTCATGAAACAAGCCAGCCCTTAATATGCCAAGCCCCTTTGGTTCTCCCTTATTTGCCTATGAAGTGGGATGTAAGTATATCAGTGCATCCAGCATCCCGGTTTTGAGGCAGATGTGTGCCTGGAAGTGCAAAGTCTCATACCTCCACAAAGGGTAGGCAAGCTCTCTAGCCGATGGGATTCTGAATTTATAAACAGAGTTCCAGAATTCCCCCAGGGCCTACTTTTCAAAGGCAAATTAGTATGTTTGCAACTTGATCCCTAGGCAACTTTTGACAGTTGTTCTAAGAATAATAAAACAGATGGACAGAATAGATTTTGGGGTCTCCATCCAAACTGCCATCCTCAGTGGAATAAAGGAGTGGAGTTGATGGGGAGAGCTGCTGCTACTCACCATTATGTTCTGCCTTTAACATCCAAGAACTTTTCGCCCAGAAGAAGATGAAAATTATCATGTTGTGTTTTCCTGATGAGAGTTCAGCTTGACTGAGAAAATAAATAGGATATGTGTTTTCTTTATATATTTAAAATTAAAGGAATTGAACTTAGTTAAATTGAATTCCTACTTTCAAGAAACCAGTTTTATTGTGAATATAAGAAAGAGATATAAAGTGTTTTAAGGAGTATTTTCATAGGAATTTTGAACCTTTTAACTAAAGGAGAGCCTGTTTTACAATGTCTCAGAAACACTATCTACTCTTTAATTTGGGAAAATAGAATTTATGCCTCTCTACCAGGCTAAGTAAACATTCTCTGCAGGGAACAACATAATGCACGTCAGAACTCTACGTTATAAAACAGCATTTACATTTTTTGAATGGAGAAAACAGATTATGTACAGTTATGCTCTGTAATTTTGTCAGACAAATGCAATATATTTATGCATAAACACTTCACAAAAACTCCACTTTTTGGAAAATTTCAGCCTTCTCCAAGTGTTGATTTTAGCTCTTATCAGATTAGCATAAGATGTGCTTTTCTTTTAATTTATTGGCTTCCTCTGAGGTACATTTCCATACTCTTTAGTCATTCCTTTTGTCTGGATTCATTTGTCCTAATTATCACACTTTAGGCCACAGAGATTAAGTAAGGTGTCAGATCAGCTGTGCTTTCTGAGTTTCAGAGCTGCTTGAGGGACTGTTGAAATATGTGTACTGGGGAGCCCTGATTTCTTTTGTGAGTTCGTCACATAGACCCGTCGTTTAACTAAAATTCTGCTGATAACTTAGTAGGATAGTAAACTTTTTTCTTTTCTTTTCTTTTTTTTGGAAACCTGAAAGTAATTTCCACCCTTTTCTAGGTCTCACATTAGTCAGTGTCGCTAACTGAAATGACTTATAGTGAAGACTCAATTCTCGGACATTCTCTTCCCCTCACAGCAGCCGTTTTCCTACAAGCACCAGACAAACTGCAAGGTGTGACGTGTGACAGCAGGCCGCAGAGAGACCTTGGGCTTCAATCTTAGTTTAAATAATTAGTTCTGTTGCTGTTAATGAGTATCTTTACCCCTGTCCGTTTCCCTGTAAAATGAGAATAGTAGTATCTCACAGCCGGTTATTGTAAGGATTTACGGAATAAAGAACATATAAAATGAATTAATCCACAAACCATAACCCAAATCCAGCTGCTTCATAAAACCCCGTCACCCCCAGCCCGCTGTACTTACCCTGTGCTGTGGCTCCCAGGGCCAGTGTGGCGGCAGCCTTCCAGTCTTCCCGCTTCTCTCTGTTCCCTGCCGTCCCTGGAAAACTCTCCAGGAGCCAGAGGGGTTTTTTTCTAAAACAGAGATCAGGGCATGTTATAGCTCAAAACCCTCCAATTACTCACCCACAGAAATTCTCACCCATAGAAAAAGCTAGCGTCCTGTAAGGACCCACAAACACATTCTGGCCTCAGAAACTGCATGTGTGCTAAGAATGCTTCTCCCTCCCCCCGTATCTGCACAGCTCACCCCTTCCATTCCCTTCATTTTCTGCTCATAAGCCACTCATCAGAAAGCTTTCTGAAACAGCAAGCCCTCTCTCTGGGCAGTCTCACCATGTTCTCCTTAGCATGGAGGGTATGGACTTTGTTATATTCACTGCTGTGTCCCCAGCGCCTAGAACCCAGGGTAAGACTGGCAAGAGGATACTTTCTGTAAGGATAGATTGGGAAATGAGTGGATTATACAGGGAACAGACTGATGGGTGTATGTAAAAGTGAAGAGGAGGGCCTGGCACCCCCACTCACTCTCTGTAACAGAAGTGCCTGCACCATGCCAGCAGTACAGAAAAACAAGTTGGGCCCCAGACGCGGCCTCACACACCATGGTAACTCAGAGCAGTCCTAGTCTGTGTTCCTCCCTCAGTGAACACTGGTGTGGACGTACCAGCACTGCAAGGTGTGAAGACCAAGGTGTCCTGTCCGTCCTCAAGAGGCTTCCCAGCCAACAGTGGTAAGATTGTGACATAGGGTAGAACGCAACCCCTGCTCTAACAAAGGCCTGCCCCGTGGGCTTTTGTTGAATAATTAAAACACAAGGTAGAATGAAGAGAATCAGATGGTCATGGGAACTCTAAGGGAAAAGATTATTTCTAGTTGCATTGTCATGTTGTTCTTGTATTTTCACGTATCTCTGAGTAGTGTCTCTTTACGTGTATGTCACCCACAACTCAAAAAGCTGGAAATTTTAGTTTGTTTCTTCATTCTGTTTTACAAAAAGATATTCATAAACTGAGTACAATTGATTATATAAATGCCTGTAACCTATTCCGTAGTGATGACACACGTATTTCAGTGCCTGGGCTCCCGGAGAGGAACCGTCCGCTGTTGTTGTGTGTGGCTGTTCTTCCTTCCATTCCAGAGGGAGGAGGGAGGTGGCAGAACGGTCCTTGCTGCAGCCAATGAGGACGCCCACCTCGAGCCCACGCCCTGCCTTGTTTCTCCAGTCTTTTTCTAATTCCGTAACCTGTCAAAAGACAAAGAGAGAACTTTCAGATATGCTATTCAAACATTTGTATAAGTATATATTTTAAAGTTTATGCAGGTTCTAATATACTAATATGTTACGACATAAAATGTACTCAACAGTGAGAATCTGAAAAGATGTGATAAAGATGAAATAAACAATAACTGGAGGTATTTTATATTTACTACTAAATCGTTTTGCATTTACTAAGATATTAATGGTATTTTAGGAAGTGCAATGGGATTACATGTGCTGCATTACTCTTATAATCTTAGTTTGATAGTTCTGTCGTGCAGTGATTCTGAGGAGTCCCTCTAAACTCCTTTTATTCTAATACTTGGTTTCAAAGCTTGCAAAGGTACACAGACCCACTAGAGCAGGAGAGCTCTGTCTTGGCCTGCTGAATCATGATGCTTGTGCTCATTCTTAGCCACAATTTCTGTGAAGGTTCTTGCTGATGTCATATCGGTTGTTACACTGCTATATTTTTTTAACATAAAGATCGAAAATGGCTTCACTTGGAAGGTTAAATACAGCTTATAAAATTCTGTTTACAAGTTTTTGTTTTTAAGTCCTCACTAGAGGATATGTTTATTGATTTTTTAGAGAGAGAGAGAAACATCGGTGAGTTGCCTCTTGTACAGTCCTTGACTGAGAATCAAACCCACAACCTGGATAGGTGCCCTGACCGGGAAGTAAACCTACAGCCTGGTTATGTGCCCTGACCAGGGATCACACTTACAACCTTCTGGTGTACAGTACAGTGCTCCAGCCCACTGAGCCACCCAGCCAGAGCAACACATTTTTTAACGGTACAGATAAGAGAATTTTCTGAAAGCATGCACCATATTCAGCAATAAATTCCCATGTGAAGGCAGCATTTTCAACATTTCTTCTCAGGTCTTATGTCCATGGCATGTTTCTTGCAAATAGCAGTTACTCTCTCACTTGGTGTCAGTTTGCTCCTTTTACTTTCGGGGAACAGTCGCGTCTGCTAGACATAGGGTGTGTGGCTAAGGGCGCCCCACTTGTCTCCTCCTTCTCCCGCCACCTCTGCCCCCACTCCAACTTCACACAGCAGCCCAAGCCAACACACTAAAATGTGACTTGAACCAAGTTACTGCCCTGCTCACACTCCCCAGGGGCCCTACCTCACTCAGAGTCAAGGCCAGAGTCCTACAGGGAAAGCCTGAGTGCTCAGTTCCCTCTGCCTAAAGTGGAGCTCCCAGGATGCCCACCTGGCTCCCTGGAGCCAGCCTCCCTGGAAAAAGGTCACCCACACCTGCGCACACACTTCCCACCACCTCTCATGGCACACCTATGCTGTTTCTTTTCTCCATAGCCCTATCACCTTTTAATTTACTAACTCATTTTACTCATGTTGTGCCCCCAGACAAAAGGATTTTTGTCTGTTTTGTTCACTGATGCGTCCAAAGATGATAGCAAAATATTTGACATCGGGGACCACAAGGGAAGGATACCACCCATGCTGGTGTTTTCCAGGTGAATACCAGCCCTGGATGTAGCTTCAGCACCTGCCACAGAATAAACATTTGTTCAATAAATACCCGCTGAATGCATTAGTAAATTTGTCCCTTGTCTTCACAGGAAAGGTCACCAAAATTAGAGCATTTGTCTTTCTATTAAAAAAATAAAGATGAGTAATTCATCTTTATGGTCAAGAGTTTTTGTAAGAACTTTCCTATGCAATAAAGAGGAAACCTTTATGTGGTAGGAAAGATACTCATGGTCATGACCTGCCCCTGTACAATCGTGTTAGAAAGATGATACTATCTATAAGGTAACAAAGTTCAGAACTTCGATATGGGGGATGATGCAAATCAGGATACCTCACACTGTGGTGAAAGTGGAGAGAGTTACCAGCAGCCCCTGTGCGCCTGTCTCCCTAAGGACTGAACTGGGCCTGGGACACTGGTCCAGATGTGCAAGCAAGACTGGCACCAACCTTAGGCCATGTGTTAAATTTCAGTGAAGCTTCACTTCCATCTTAATTTGAGATGAAAATAAATATTAATAGAAGTGATCGTATTGTCTTGTCCCTTCTCACTATGGAGATTTGTAGGATAAAGTCTAAAGTCTTCTGCAGAGGTTTTTAAAGGAGATGGTGGAGGGGGGACCATGCATGGTTTCGTGGGTTGACTGAACTCAGCTGGGTGGTTCTTACCCAGGTTTCTTAAGTGTCTGGCATGTACACTGACATAGCTGAACAGCTGCAGGCCACAAACATCTGTCTCTCCCACAGCCTCCACGTTTGGCTAGCTCACAGCAAAGTAACCGCGCAACGGTTGGTCTTAGTCTTCCAGGACTGCTCAGGGCTCCAAGAGACCCAGGTGGAAGGTGCAGGGTTTTTCCCAGTCTAACCTTGGAAGATCCAGAACTGTTAGCCAAGAGTTCCAAGGCCAGTGCAGACTGAGAGGAGAGTCAGCCTGTCGAGGGGAGTGGGCGTGCTTGCACAGGAGAGGAGGCGGCTGGCAGACATGTCTGTCTGTCTGGCACGGGTGGAGTGTTGCTGGCCACACGGAGTCAGGGCTCAGTCTGCTGTGCCTGCCCTCTCCAATAGATAGTGAGCTCCTTGAAGGCAAAGGCCACGCCTTATTCTTCCTTCAGTCTCCCACATCCAACATTATAAGAACTCAGTAGGTGTTCATTGAGTTAAAATTGAAATGCAAACATTTTAAGGAATTTCTAATTAGGGCAAAGTAGATTCTAGGACCATGTATTTAATTACACCACAAGTTGTATTTATTCATGCATAGGAGGAAGTGACTTAAAATGGATACCAAGAAGAGATAACTTATTTTAAATAATGACTGCTTAATCCAAAGAATTTAATCATAAAAGCAATAAAATTGAATTCAACTCTATTTTCGTGTCCACAGGGGCACACATTTAAAGGGTGCATTTTGTTCATAGCTTGATTTCTTTGCGTTTCATTTTTTTATTTTAATCTGCTTTTATTGATCCTTTATTAACTTATATTGCATTCAAGAATCATGAATTGTGATGTACCTCATAATTGTACTTGACTTTTTAGATGATTTTATGTTTTTATGCCTTTGGAAGTTTGTCTTCTTGAAAGTTCTTTGAAATTCATTTGTATAGTTGAGATTTCCTTAAGGAAAATGTCAGTTTGGGCCAATTTTTAAATGTTCAGCTTTATGTGGGAGGCATCAACTTTTGGGGGGGGGAGGTGTTTGCCCTTTATAATAAGAGCTGTCCTGTGGCTTTGGCAAACTTTTCGGACATTAGAGGGCCATTTTTGAAGATGCACGCACAGTGCTTCGACAGTTTTCTCAATGTGGCCTCTGTAAGTTCCCTGTGGAAGTAGACTGCTTGGAGCAATGCGCAAGTGTCCTTCCTCACCTTCTGTTGCCATGTTTTTTGTTTGCTTTTTTTAGGGGGGGGCGACCTTGAGATTTTGCATTGCATGTTTGGCTTCTCCGGAAGGTACTATGACCAGCTAACAGGAGAGGAAGTGACTCCTGCACTTCAGTCCTTAGCCCCCACCTTTCCCATCTCTCTGTACTGGGATGCACATCGTAATCACCCTCGTAGGTGGTGTGAAGGAGTGCTGGCCCTCATTTAGAAGTACAGCTTCCTGCTGGAGCAGATCGATACCTGAGCTGTCTGTCTCCACCATTTACCTTCCTTCTGCACAGCGAGATCCTTCTGCTGGGAGTGATCGATAGCTCTAATCTGCAGCAGCCTGCAGTAAGTCACGTGAGGCAGAGCGCTTAGGTGACATCATGTGGGACCGCGGAGGCTGCAGCTCTGTGACTCAGCTTCATGGCCCTTTTCCTAGGGGCACACTCTGTTCGTAATGTGGGTTTCTTATAGTCTCCTCCATGGATCATCATTCCTCTGAAACTTTACTCAGGGAAATGGGCGCTTGGAGCATATGTGTGTGTGCGAGTGTGAATTTCAGAAACAGATTTTGCTCCTTTCCCATACTCTACCAGCTCTCTGTTTTGTGCTGCTCCTTATCACAACTGTACCCTGGACGGTTTTGTCTAGCCCTCTGCCTTGTGCTGCAATTATTTGCATTCTGGGTATTTTTTAAACATTAAAGTGGGTTTTTTTAATCTTTGAAATCCAGTGACTGAAGACCATTTTATTCTAGAAACTACTTTCCCACAAAAGATTGTTAGAAGGTAATGAACATTGTATGTCACTTCCACCTTTGAGTGGCTATGGCCCAGCGATAGACACAGGGATGAACACATGGCTCTCTAGGACCACTGATGCCTCCGGACCCCCTGCCTGTGGATCAGCTCATGACCTGCCTTGTGCCTCCATGGTAAGCAGGGTTGGAGTCAGAAAGAGCCCCTGCTATTTCTTTACCTGGCCTTCCAACCCTCATTTCCATATCTAGTTATCTTAAATATGTCTGGAATTCTGGATATAACAGTAAATTAAGGCCTATAGATGTAAAGAAAGCAAATACACAGGATACAACAAATTTAAACCAGGGACAAAACTGACGATTATGCAGGCTTACCCTCTGAGGAGCAGACAGCCAGAAGCAAATAGAGCTTAGGGTCTAATGCCTGCTGCATGTAAGAGCCCCAGCAGCTTCCAGTCAGAGAGAAGAGCTAAGACTTCCTCAACAAACAGTTTTCCAAGTTAAACCATGCTTGAATTCATCAATGAAGTCCACACAACGTTTTATACAAAATTCATTAGGATGTTTATCACTGTACTTCTTAAATTCAAGTTCAGCTTTTCTGGTGAGTAATCTTTAGTTCACTGTTTATAGCCTTTAAACTTTGTGGCAGATCATCTCACACATCTGCATTCCACAGGCAACTGCATGCTTTCCATTTCTCAGAAAGTACTGATGTCATCTTTAGAGACCCCTGAGTTGAGCTTAGCTGTAGGAAAACTCAGAGGGGACAAGGTGTCCCCTCAAGTACCAGGCAGTTTTCTCATCATTTGTACAGGTACCCAACCATAGGAAACAGGCGGAGAGTGTATTTGCTGCCGGAAAGGATCTTTCAATAAAGCGTCTTTTATTTAGAGCTTTAAACAAACTCTTAGCAAAAAAGTGATCAACAAATTGTCATAATCTCATTCACACTCCCAGACACCAATTCTGAAAATGACAAGTTCAAAAGCAATTTTTTACATTAGTTTATTCATTCAACGAAATATTCATTGGCTGTTTCCTACATGCCAGGAACTGTGCTGTTGCTGAGGGTGCCCAGACGGAGGGCTTGGTTCCTGTCCTCAACGGCCCTTTGTTGAGCATAAAAACATTAAGGAAAAGACGGGTCTATAATGTTTCATAATGGTGTGATAGAGAGTTCAGCCCAGAGCCCAAAGGAAGGTATCCCAAGGAAGGACCTTTGACCTGACATTTGGAGGGTGACTGGAAGTCCCAGGGACTTAATCAAAGACAGGAGCATTCAGAGAAAGTAAATGCCTTTCAGTGGAACAGAGCCCTTAGCGTAGATCTGGAACCATCAAGGAATGCAGTGGTCTGGGGACACCAGACACCGCTGGGAACCCAAACCCACGTATCACTAGTCACCACACCAGGATCCCGAGAGCCCCTGTCCCCATTTCCCTCGTCACTGCCATCTCATCCTAATGTCACCTCCTCCACCCCCATGAAATAGATTGCCTCTCTCATAAGGAGTGTGCTGCCACTTTACACAGTGGAAAGAATAGGGCCTGTTGCCTTGGTTCCAGGAAGAGTGACAGAGCTCTACTGTTTGGTCACCGGGACAGACAGCAGTTGATTGCTCTGGCCTAGGCACTATGAATTTCACACATATATTCAATCCTATGAGGAAGTTTCAGTTATCCTATTTTAGTATATTATGCAAATGCAGCACAATACCTTTTATATTACAATCTATTATGTATTTGATTATATTTGAAAAGTATAGTTGAGGGCACAGAGGCCCAGAGTGGTTGCATACCTGGCCCAAGGCCGTACAGCTTTTTTAGTGGTGAGCCAGGACCTGGACTCAGCAACAGCTGTTCAGCACACACCGTTTTCCTGCTACACCCAGACACTGCCCAAAGTGCCCAGAGATGCCTGTGGAAATTGAGCACACATTTCAGTGTAACTTTTTGAAGTACGTATGTGGATCTGTTGAGTGGATTTATAAGTTGTGACTTGAAACTGATTTTGATAAGCCACAAATGCCAGTATTAGGTTTTAATGAGACTGAAGGCATGAAGGAGCAGATTCTACTCCGGAGGCTCTTGTGGGGACACGTGGACAGACTTCGTCGTTGTCCCTCTGAAGGCCAGCGTTGTTGCCAGGCTCATTAGCATCCGTGCTCTGCTCAGCCGTTGCTGCTCTCTAGCTTACCAGCTGTTCCTGCTGCTCTGTACAATGTCGGATGTGTTCAGCTCACTGGGTTCCTGTCCCCACCACCGGGAGGAGACAGCCCTTCCGCTGGGGATACCCACGTGGCTGCCTGTCAGCAGTGGCAAGGAATAAAGTAACAGGCCTTCGCATGGCATATGGTGTCTGGATTCGTACAAGATGCAAAACTCTTCCACTGCTAATGCAGGATGACTCATAGCATTGCTAATTTTCCAAACAAAAGCTGACTTCCACACCCACACTTTTAACCCCTCCAGCTAAAAAGTCTTCGGTAGCAAGGCTCTGGAAAGGTGGCTTCTGGATTACTATATTTAAAAAATAATAAATAAATAAAAACGTGTGACACTTATTGAAACCATATTAAATGTCTTTGGGTTGAGGTTAAAATTTCTGGACTTTTGTTTTTCCTGTGCAGAAAGGAAATGTTTAC
>PVKM010026378.1:0-19376 GCA_004027735.1 Carollia perspicillata | reverse complement strand
ATTATGAGTTTGAGTATCTCTTCTTAAACTTATTTCACATCTGTGATTTTTTAATGCTAATGCCAGGCCCCATGCCAGACCCATGAAAGAGAATCTCTAGAGGTGGATCCTAGGAAATAGCATATGGTTTAAATTTTCCCAAGTGATCCTAATATACAGGCAGAATTGAAAACCACCATTTGGGGAATTAATCTCTTTAAGCGTGAGACATTTCAAATATGTTTTTCCTATCTATTATGTGTCTTTTAACTTTGTCATTGGTATTCTTCAACAGAAATCTTTAATTTTAATCAAATTAAATAGATAAAATTTTCATCTTATAGTTTGTATTTTCTAAGTTTTGTTAATATCTCTTTCCCAACCCCCAGACTGCAAAGATATTCTCTATTTTCTTCTTGCCTGTATAATTACTCCTCATATTGAATGCAGCTGTGGAGCCCCCGTGTTACCGTTTACATATGGCTATATCTCTGAGGTCGCCTGTCGCGGTCATCTCATTGGTCTTTCTCCAGTGCCACACTAATTGTATTACCCTGGCTCTGTAGCATGGTTTAACCTATGATTTTAAAAAGTGCTTCCTCTTTGCTTTATATATTCATGGGCCTTTTACAGTTTTTTTTTACAGATCTCTCAATTCTATCTCTGGGAAAGAAACAGAAAAGGTCATATGAGAGTCACCTGTATTGTACTTGAAAGGAACTTCATAGCAGCTCAATCACTTATCAATCTTAGTTCTTAAAGAGACTTTCTGTTCCTTACCAATTTTCACTTGCCTGATATATGCAACTGGATATCCTTTGGAAACCATCCCAAACAGAAACACAGCCTATTATATGATAGAAAGTTATTTTTAAAATTCACTAGAATGTAACTATCAAAGACACCTTTCATGAAGCTATAGAAAATACTATTTTTTACGTTTAGACAGTCTAAGTTAGCAGATATAATTTAAAATAAATTAAGTTCTTTCTGGTTAAAAAGAAAATTTTTATGGGGATACATATTTTGATTTCCTTGTGTTTTATTTCATGAATAAGAACTGGACAAATTAAATGGCCAGTCCTGTCATGGAAAATTAGATCCCATACTGTTAAATCTGGCACCAATATTGAGATTCTTTTCCTCGGATGATATGCAACACTATTTTGTATTTGCTAGAAAGACATCCTTCTTGGAGCAATTTTGTTTACTGATTTTTTTCCTTTCAGTGCTTACCATGGTCACCTATCATCTCTAATTGAGATCAGTCCATACAAATATGGACAGGGCACAGATGTCAAGAAAGAATTTGTGCATGTGGTAAGTATTTTAGAATCCCAAAATCAGAGTGTTAGTACTGGAGGCATGCCTGGTGATAATCCAGTCCAATCTTTTCATTGAAATGAAACCATGAGAAAGAAACTAAGATCTAGAGCAGTATGTGACTTACTAAAGTCAAAAAGCTACTTGATGACAGGATGTGGTTCAAAATCCACTGATGAGTAACACAGAGAGCAAATTAATACAGTGGTAGTGATCGCTGTTATTCACAGCTGTTTGCTTTTCTTGCCCCTTGGTCTTTAATTACTTTTTCTACCAATGATATCAGCTTGAAATTCAAAGTCGAATTAAGTGTGTATGATTGTCTTTAAATTGCTCTGTGCTAAATTATTATATAGATTTGTTAAGTAAAATAAACAAAATAAACCAATTAAATTGTTGAAACAGTAAAACTGATTTGGGTTAAGTGAGGATTGGTAGACTTTCTTGAGAAAATCATCAATACCTTCTTCCAAATTTTGAAGTCTGGAATCTGTGGTCAGGCACTTGAGTTTTCTGAATAATTACAATTTGTTATAAAATTGGTAAATGTTAGTTTATTTTCAATCTAGAATAGTTAATACAGTTTCCATTCGCTGACATTTTCAGATAATATAATCACACTTGTTAATTTGAACTTGGTTCCTATGTGAATATAGGGATGCAGTCTTGACTTACAAGGGTGTAGGAGCATTAGCTCCCAACCACAGTGAAAAGATTTCAGGGACTCATGGAATTCAGAAATGTTATGGAAGAAGAATAAGAGAACCTAGAGTCACTTAAATCCACATGATCACCTTTCTGATATACTTTTGTGGGAAAATGCCAAATTTCAAAGGCTTATTTTTCCAAGAAGCAAATCGTAAGACGCTCTATTATTTGATGTTTAAGGCACCAGCTCCAGATACTTACAGAGGAAAATATAGAGAAGACCATGTGGACCCAGCCAGTGCTTATGCAGATGAGGTGAAGAAAATTATTGACGAAGCTCATAAAAGTGGAAGGAAGGTTTGTATTTACAGTTTTGGACACATTTTAGCATCTTTTATATCGTAGTGATATATTGGAGAGATGGAAAAGAACTAGGTCTCATTTCCCTTTCTGTTCTGCTCTGGTTACATGTTCACTTGGTTCCTATTTCAAAAAGTGTGTTATTATAGTCATGCCTCTGAGACTACCTATTTTTATTTATCCTGGAAGGGCAATCACTGTGCCCATTCCAAAGCTGGCGACCTAACCCTTCCCAGTAGGGTGCACACTCTGGTCCAAAGAGGCTGAGGACAGAAAGGGTGCCTTCTTTAGGGAAGGCAATGGGCCAGGGACAGATTATTCCGATGCAGAGCAGCACAAGGGGCTAATACATGGTGCGAAGAAGGGAACGTGTTCAGGCATCAGCGTGGCAAAAAAAATTTAATGACAATAAAAATGAAGCCTTTGCCTTTTCCCATTCAAAGATGTTTGTTTTAATGACTGAAAAGTTGCTTTCATTTCTGTTTCTTCCTTTTCTTTCCAACCCATTGATTTTCTTATCTTCCTATGTTGTACCTATGCAGGTAGACCTACGCTTAATACACTTTTTCTCTTCAAATGTAGCCTTTACCTCTTTACTGAACAGTGAGCACAGCTTCCGGGAAAAACATTTTGCATTGCTGAGATCATACAGCCTTTTTGCTGTGAAAGGGACTCGGATGATATTTTGGGCATACTAGCATTCAATAGTTATTAAATAGATGCTGTCATGTTAACAATGCTGAAAGCAATGAGAAAATATAAAATTGGATGCTTTGGTGTATTAGATGTGCTTAGAAAGTCATAGAATTGTAGAGAATATTTCTTTTGTGTCCAGCAACCTCATTTTACAGCTAATCAATGAAATCGTTTAAAGTAAGGGACTTTAAGGGAATACAGTTACCAAGAGGTAGGCTAGACTAGAACCTTAGTTGTCTCGACTTTGTATCTTAGTTCAGTGTTACCTATTTTCTACTCTGTCCCTACCCTCTAGAACACTCCCTCTGCAGTTCCTATTGGGAACTGCCCAACTCTGCTGAGGTGAGCCTGGCTCAGGGCATGCACCAGAACTGTAGCACAGTGACTCGTGTGTGGCCTCAAGTGGTCCTCCCACTTTGTCAGTGCACATTCCAGGCTCGGGCCATCCTCGTGCACCAAACTGAGAAATAAGCACCACAGTAATGTATTAGAATCTGGGAAATTTTTAGATCTTCATATAAAGACTGATCAAAACATCAGTCTTATCCAGTTGGTCCTAATGAAAACCCTGCATTTAAGTTAATTGTCACGAAAGGGAAAGCACCCTCTTCTCCATTTCTCACGGTAGTTTCGTTGACACCCTAGAATTTCAGAGACTAGGGCTTCAGATCACTTGCTTTTTCATCATAGATATCTTTTCTTTTTAATTAAATGGCCTATTTGCCACTTGGCACAGGTCGATTCCCAGACATTTTTTTTTTAAATGCTGTGTAAGAAGTTCCCTTTTTTAGGTAGTATGAGGGGGTACTTAATGGACTTTGACCCCATCTTCTCTTGTGCAGATTGCTGCCTTTATTGCCGAATCCATGCAGAGCTGTGGCGGACAAATAATTCCTCCAACGGGCTACTTCCAGAAAGTTGCAGAGTATGTACTTGATGTGGGCACCCTTGATGAAACTGTGGGCACCATGACAATTCTCTAGGGCCATATTGGTTGTTAAAATATTGAAGAACTTCTGCCCTGGCTGGTGTAGCTCAGTGGATAGAGCACAGGCTGTGAACCTTAGTGTGAACCTTCGGGTGGCTGGCTTGATTCCCAGTTAGGGCACATGCCTGGGTTGCAGGCCAGGTGCCCAGTGGCGGGTGTGTGAGAGGCAACCACACATCAATATTTCTCTCCCTCTCTTTCTCCTTCCTTTCCCCTCTTTCTAAAAATAAATAAATAAATAAATTTAAAAATATATTGAAGAACTTTCAAACTGGCTATTAAATAGCCACTTCAGAATGCCTGCCACCCCAAGACTCCAAGAATTCCTCCACCTTCCCAGAATTCCACCCACCCAGCAAATAAAGAAGCTTATATGTGGTTTAGCAGGGGCCCTCCAGGACTCTGCCCCAACCCCTGGTCCAACGTCCTCTGTGACTGGCCAGTGCCTAACCCTTGCCAGTTAGTAAAAATTTCAAAATTAATCCCACTAAACGCTGCTTCTTGTTCACTTCTTTCTCTTCCCACTTAAGATGCTGCCATAGAGCTTATTTTAACACAAACCCAAATAATATATAATAGATCTAGTCTGGAAATTATGTGGTTATATTTCAAAGTCAATGACAACATAGATGTCATTGAGAGTTTTGAGCACTGAAATATTTTTAACAAAGACTCCAAGCTTCAAATTAACAACATTTTTTTCTTAAATTCTCAAAAATCTGTGACTTTGTGGGTGGGTGTGGGGACTCTCAATGATATGAAGGCATTAGGCTGTCCTTTTGTTTTTCAGATATGTACACAGAGCAGGAGGTGTGTTTATAGCTGATGAAGTTCAGGTTGGTTTTGGACGAGTCGGGAAACATTTCTGGAGCTTCCAAATGCATGGCGAAGACTTTGTTCCAGACATTGTCACGATGGGAAAACCAATGGGCAATGGCCACCCAGTGGCATGCGTGGTAACAACGCAAGAAATTGCAGAAGCCTTCAGCAGCTCTGGGATGGAATATTTCAATACGGTATGTCTTGACCTCTGGCTTTAATGCTAAGAAGAGAAAAGAATGCTTGCTCTTACACTTCTTGCCCATGTAGTAAAGATTAAAGCTCATTATTGCAAGTGTTAAGCTGGGGAAAAATATTATAGTTTGTACAGTATGTATAATAGCATTTGTTATTTAGCTACAAGTAAGATTCAAGTCTAAGGACATAAATTATTTGGAAGAAACCCATACCCCTCCCTCCCCACTGAACCACACTCTGAAATCCTTAATTCCCAACACACTGTCTCTTTTTCGTTTGGATGAACCAATGAATTTCCTGATGGTCTTTCATACTTTCATATGCAGCATGAAGAACATAATTTGGAATGAATTTTCCTTTAATCCTCAATAAATAGAATCATGCTATATTCTAATCTATGAAATGTATAAGAGAAAGTTTTATTGAAATTGCTTGCTTATGTTTGACACAAATTTCTCATAGATGAAGCAATGCTACTAATTTAATTATGTTTTCTCATTTATCTTTTTCCTAAAGTATGGAGGAAATCCAGTATCTTCTGCTGTTGGTTTGGCTGTCCTGGATGTGATTGAAAATGAAGACCTTCAAGGAAATGCCACGAGGGTGGGGAGTTACCTTATGGAGTCACTGAATAAGCAGAAGGCCAAACACCCTTTGATAGGAGATATCAGGTGTGTTTGTCATGACGTTGTTATGCAGCTGCTCATCCTTCCAAATGAAATAGCTTATATTTTACCTGATACATTTAAAACAAAGTACAGAAAGCAAAATCTAGAAAACACTGAAAATATAAAAAACAGAACTCATTCTCAGTCTAGAACCCAGATATCATCGCCACTGTTAACTTTTGAGTGTATTCTTTTATAAGCTTTTGAAAGACAAAGCTGTGATCATTTCAGAACCAAAAAAGGTGAAAAGAAAGAATTTGAAATAACTTTAAATTATTTATTAAAAATTCTTTAAAACGATATCCAGGAAAATTTCATATTGTACATATATATAACATTTATCATTATTAATGTCCTGATAAACTAAATAGTCTGAAGAGGTTGTTTTAAGCCTTTTGCTTATTCAATTAAGTGAGGGGAGAAAAAAAAACTGAATGACAAAAACCAACTTGTTTCAAAAACTAGAAAGACCTAGGGACACTTGGATTGGTATTTGGACTAGTGAGAATCAATTACCATCACTCTTAAAGGGAGTCACGTTCAGCCTTGCATTCAGTTTAGGGACCGTGTTAATTTACTGTGACAATGCAGTGTTCAGTGAAGTGTGTCAAGTTTTCTTTCTTCACCTCCCTTAGGGGAATTGGCCTTTTTATCGGAATTGACTTAGTGAAGGACCATCAGAGAAGGACCCCCGCCACAGCCGAAGCTCAGCATGTTATCTACAAGTAAGTGCACTTCTGCCCTGTTTGGTGTCTGGGTTCTAGGGTGCCCACCCTCATGAAGGCTTCTTTTACTTCCTCCCATCTCTCCAAATAGGGAAAGTTTGAGACACATGCATTTTTTAAATGTGGGCTTCTTGAGTGTGGAATACGAAACTGCTCTATGTTCACATTATTCTTAAAGAATCTTACTTATCATTTGCATGTATTCTCACATATTTCCTGCATCCTCATTAGGATGAAAGAAAAGCGAGTGCTTCTCAGTGCCGATGGGCCTCATAGAAATGTACTTAAAATAAAACCGCCTATGTGTTTCACTGAAGAAGATGCCAAGCTTTTGGTGGACCAACTCGATGGGATTCTAACAGGTCTGTCCACAGATTTTTAAGACGCCTCCTTGCCCCCCACACGCCCTGCTCTCCCCCACCAACCCTGGCTTGCTCACACACAACTGTGCATCTTGTCACTTGTGACGGAAGGGAAGGAGGGCAAAAATGAATGTTAACTTCATATTTAGAACTAAGAGAAGAGAGCTGAGAAATAACTACATTATGGACTCTTGGTTACATCAACATTTTCTGTTTGCACTCAACACAACTCCAAGCCTAAGCTTTTACTGAAATAGCACACGGTTTTATTCTTATCATTTATTTTCACTTTTAAAAAACCACATGCACCACAAATTCTGCAGTGTAGAGTATTTCAACATTGTGCTATGAAACTGTGTGAAATATTACTAATAAAAATTATAGTCTACAGGCTAACAATTGTTTATTATATGCTGAATCATTTGATTTTTACCTATTACAATTTAATTTTTGAGCACTTTTGTTTGTCCATCCAGAATTATAGCCTGTGATAGGAACTTATCTTTTGTTTACCTATATTATAAAATTAGGTTAATTAATTTTTTTCTCGTGAGCATAAATCAATATTAGAAAGTAGACTAACAGTGTAAAACTGTGTTAAACACTAACTGCTGTCAAATGTTAGAATTTTTGTTGTTGCTTTGGTTATATTTTCAAGATTCAACTTCTCTGCTCTCTTCTCAGTCTTTAGCGTTGAGACAAGGCTGAGAAGCCAGGAATGAGCACAACATACAAAACAGATAATTAGTGTTTGGGAACTTGAGAGTCAGCCCAAGTTATCTGTAGTAAGTCACTGTGGCAGACGCCCAAACCTGCCAAGCATTCCTCACACACCTGCCTGTCCTCTGGTCCCCGAAGGACCAGGCAGTGGAAAGAGTAAAGGTTGGGTCAAGTCCATCACTATTGCTTAAAAGTCACCTCAGAGCATAGTAAGCACTGTCAATGATGGGCCGAAGAATTGCTTCTGAATAATGTGAGTGAGGCGTAGCTAACACAGGCTCAAGTGCCCCTTGTAAATGATAATGATGAAACACTCCAATAAAAGTTTAAAAGCAGCAGTTTGCACACTGACACCTTTAAAAAAAAAACACACAGTCAGCTCTCTATTCTCAGGGTATTCCTATAGATACCAAAAGGGTTTTTTGAGGTTTTCACATTCTGTCTTCTCCATTGCACCCTCTTGGATGCAGTTTTAGAAGAAGCCATCGGAGCCGAAACTGAGAGCGTGACGGTCTCTGAGATCACACCGTGCAGGACAAAGGTAAGAGTCAGCCGCTTTGTTTTTAGGAGAAAAGATGAAAACTGTAGGATTTTATGAAATAAGGTTGCAAGTTTTTAAAAAATTGTACAATGACCTTTAGAATAAAACCTGCCTTTGCTAGGGATGGCTTATTGTTGCAATTTTGAGTGCACCATTAAATTTCAAGCTGTGTGTCGGGCCACTTGAAAGGCACAAAGGCAAAGATTCTGACAGGATATTCCCATAACAACCATCAAAAACCCCTCGGGCCCGTGAAGAGGGCCTTCAAGTCATATAGGGAGATGATTACATGTGACCTAAATGCCTTGTTTGCTCTAAAGACCACCTGACACTGCCTCAGATTCTCACACACCACTCTTTAAAATCAACAGAAGCGTTAGCAGCATGGCTCCAAAATACCAGAGTTTGATCCTGACATGAACTAAAGTCGAAACTTTGAATGGCCCCTGGAGCCTGGGAACCTTCTGGCACCCAGTGGCCTACTTTCTGCATTTGATGTGCTTCCAGCAGAGGGCCTTTCCATTCTCCCCCTGAGCTGCCCAGGGTGGGAGAGAGAGCTCCCCGTGTCGGGGCACAGTAAGGCAAAAACTTGAGAGGCTTCGTTGCATAATTTGTTTATGACTTTGCCACATAAAGGAACAATCAGTGCCTTGAGCCCTCCTGCACGTCCAGTGTGGTCAGCAAAGTCCTTCTCCTCACTGAAAAACGTTGGCACTCGGGATGAGAGCAAATGATTTGCTTAACAGGACAAACCAATTCTAGAAATCAATGATTATCTGCTGTGTGAGAGTAGCTTCTCTGGCTAGGACAGAATCACAGGTCTAAGAACTGAGCAAGCATTAAAAAGGAGCTTTCATAAAAGGGGTTCACCGTGGGAAATCCTACTTTGGAGTTTGCAGAGTTAACACACATTTCTGAACTGTTGGCTCGGAGTGCCAGATTTTATGTTGACATCACTTTTCAAATGTCTATGGAAGGTACTCACAGCGTTAGGGAGGAACAGCCAGCGCTGTGTTGTGTGGGGCTGGCAGGGGTTCTCCCACGCACTATGTTTGCCTGCCTCTGCAGCAGCCCCGGGGGGCTGGGCAGGTCAGAGGGGGCGTGCCCACTGGAGTCTGTGTGCCTGTCTTGCAGATGCCTAAGGAAGCACACTCGGAATTGCTCAGTGAGGAAGCCCCGGACCAGACAGCAAATCCCAGGCAGAAGAGAAATGGATTGTGCACGGATAAACATTCACTGCTCAGTAAGCGGCTCAAGACATGAGAGATTAGTGTTTTAAAGCAAGATAAATGTCCTGAGTTATGAAAGGAAGTGTCATCTTAACTGCTCTCTGTACTCCTTGAAGGTAGAATTTGCATTCCATATAGTTTTGTCAATAAAAAAGCACAAATGAGTAGTAAGAATAAACCAACTGATGATCAAACCATGTCAAAATTATTAGTTCAGACTTTAACCTGCTAATTCCTGACTTGAACTTTCTGAATGTACTTAATTTATTCTACTAAATGTAAGCTTTAAGTTGAATATTATGTTGGAAGTTTTACTTTTCATGTTTTAATGTCCGAAATCAGGGAGCAAAGTACAACAGGTTCCTTAACTTAGGAGACCTAGTGCCTTAAAATATGAATTCTATAATGATTCCTTTGGTGTACACTTATGGGCTATAATAAAATAAAAAATATACACCAAACATGTTTTACTAGCAAAGTGTTCATCCTTCTTTTGCAGAGAATATTAAAAGTTGGGGGTGGTAAATGCAGTCATTTGGGGAAACAAATCACATACAGCAAATGTAAAAAGTGAATGAATAACCCAGACCTCTGGCGAGGCACTAGGACCGGGTTAATCATGATCCTGCCGGGACTCGGGGTCAGGGCACGAGGAGTGCACCCAGATACGCTCTGCAGAGGTGGCTCGGACGGCAGCAGGAACAAAACTCTGTTCACAGGAGACTGAGCTTTGTCTACTTAGATTGTGTCACCTTGGCAAGGCACTTACCTGTCAGGTAAGAAATTAACTTTGAACCAAACATCTCCCTTTTCTCACCATCAAGTTTGTCAGGCACACACACTTCTAACCAGACTTGAGGACACCTGGAACCTCAAGAGACTCTCCATTACATGCTGGTATCATACATCAACTTGGAAAGCAATGTACTGAACTGGGAGAAATTTGAATTTTAGTGTAGACCTCCCCTTGTCTCTCTATTGCCTTCCTAATAGTTATTAAATTTTGTGGTTTTGTTACATAAAGTGGAGGTAATAATCTTGCTATGGCAATTTCATGACAACTGAGAAGGATGTTGGGAAGAAAATTAATTGTAAAAAGTTTTCTTTCTGAGTTCATCATAGATAAGAAGGCTACAAAAGTGCTACCTAAATGTAGTATTATTAATATGTTTTACTACTTTAAAAGTAGAACTGATTCTGGACCCCGACTGGCTAATGCTGGTAGTTGGTTCCCGAAGCTGGCAAAGAGGAACGGGAATACAGGTCTCTGCAGTTTGCCCCAGGGAGCAAGTTAATGACGAGATAAGTTCTGTGTGCCCCCCTTGTTGTCCCTCTAACTGGGGCCGGTACAGAGGCTCGAGGGAGGAAGGGCCGAGCCCATGCCCGTGCTCATTTTCCAAATGCAAAATCGTAGAAAGCTGAGACTGTATTCTTCAATACGCTCCACTCTTCTTCATTATCTAAACATTAGGTTTTTATAATAAGAGAGAGACAGAAATATGTGACTCCTTCCTGAATGCACCTGTGTGTGATGCCCTGGT
Organism: Carollia perspicillata; assembly: GCA_004027735.1. Classification (NCBI taxonomy): domain Eukaryota; kingdom Metazoa; phylum Chordata; class Mammalia; order Chiroptera; family Phyllostomidae; genus Carollia; species Carollia perspicillata. Next base: position 8,579 of record PVKM010026378.1, on the reverse strand, counting down.
AGGTGCTGCGTTTGTGGCCTCAAAAGGGAGGCTGTGTCAGTGTGGCCCTTCTGGGACTCAAGAGAGTCCCAAGGTGGATTTAACACCAAGATAGAAGTGCAAGGGATCGATAGGGTAACTCCCGTCAAAGAGAAAGGAACAAGGAAACAGGAGTAGTCAAGAGGGCCTTTCTGCTGACACCTGTGAGTAGAGGGTCTGACAACTATGAAAGGAGAACCAGAAGGGAGGATTGAGTGGGAAGAGTCTCAGGTGGAGATGCAGCCCTGAGAGAGTCTATGCCAGCACGTGGGGGCCCAGTGCAGAGCAGGTCCCCCTAACAGAGCTGTCCTGGGAGGACATGACCAGCCCCCCATCTCTGCTGACTTCACCCCTGGCTGGGGGCTTTCGGAGACAGCGCACCCGGCTTGAACGCTCCATGGACCTCAAAGACACTGCAGCTGGAGGCCGTCAGTGGACAGCACTCCTCACCACAGGTTCCCTCCTGCAGGGAGGGCTGAGCAGCACACTCCCATGGCTGCCAAGTCCACCTGGGGTGGGACCCAGATCCACTTCCCACACATTTGGGGGAGCAGCTCCTCAGGGGTTCCTCAGTGGGTCTCTCATCCTGAGGGGATACTTAGTGGAGCAAACTACAACTCCTGCAAATTATCCCAGGGCCACAACTGGTACTTCTTATCTCCCTTCTTCACCATCGAAGTTCCACTCCCCTTCAGCTCTCACTCCTGAACCTCCTGGAAGTGGTGCAACTCAAACCCTCATTCCTAGGAGCATGAGTCCCTGGAAACCAAGGCCTCCTCAGGCCAGGACTGTGGTCCTTGTCCTTTCACAGTCACAATTAGGCAAGGGGTGCCAAGACATACCAAAACATGTCACCTGAGTTCCACATCTATTACTGACTGCCTGCCCCACATTGCAACAGAAGCCCTGCCTTGAACATGGTGACTCTGCCCCCTGCTCCCTAGCCTAGGAGTGCAATATGCTCAGATGTCAGGTGCAGCTTGTAGTTTAACAGGACTCTTGCTTTGTCCCTTGGCAGAAGTGCACTCATTAGGGAACCGGGGGCTCCAACTTGGCAGAACCCAAAATTATAAGGATAGGAAGAACACAGGTCTCCACTGAGACAATGACTGGAAATAAGGTCATTCCTGCTATCACCCCTGGGATCCAAGATCCTACTGGGGACACAGTGCCTTATAGAGGTCCCCGACTGGGTGCAGGTACTACATTTGAAGGATGCCACTCCATCCTTTCAGAGTACTGGATTGCTTTTTTCCTTAAAATAAAAGACACATTTTTTTCATTTTCACCAATAACTTTATTGATTTGGATATTTTGAGTATGTTGGCTCTCTCCTGCATGGTATAACATGACTGTTCTCAGTTAATATCTGGATCTGATCTCAACTTCAACGGGTCTACCCAACTGTGGAGCACCATCCAGGGAGAAATCTTCAGTGCAAAACTTCACAAACCACTTTTGACATGTTCGATCAGTCACAGCATCTTCTCCATGCACTGCAGGAATCTTTGTTTGCATTTCTTTTGAATTTTCACTTTTCTTGAAATAAAAAAGTATAATATGATGAAGGTGTTTCTTATTTTCTTACATCTTCAATATTAAAATGGCTACACAAATATCCACCAATTTTGATAAGTTTTTTTTAAATGGACATTGGTATGACAGCTGTCACAATATAATCTAACAAAATCGTTTAGAATGAAGACCACTAAGTGCCACCTTATGGAAAACACCAAACGAACTTTTTGGCCAACCTAATACTACCTCTGAGCTGGTGCTCCAGCTGCACCCTATTCAGGAGGGCATTCCAATGCCCTTTCAGCGTGGCAGCTTCCTGACGGGGAGATTGTGATACAACCAGCCGACTCATGGTCATGGGCCCACCCTACACATCTTCACTATAAAGTGGGTTCCCCTCTGGATGGTGTTTTGTGGGGTTTCATGCTTGCGGATCTAGATTCTGGTGCTGGCTCAGGCTGTGCAAGTAGGAAAAGTAAAGGCAAACCCATGCCCCAAATAGGTGTATATTCCTGTACAAACAAACCACTGGCCCTGCCAGCATGGATAGGGTCCAAGGAAGTCAACTTGTCACCATGCAGCCCGCTGATCTCGAATGGTGTCACATCAGGGACTCACTGTCAGTCTCTGTTGCAGGCAGAGTAGGTGTGCAGAGGGGACAATAGCTAGATCTGTCCTGGTAAGTGGGAGGTCATGCTACAACCAATGAATTGCCCCCATCTCTGCCACTGTGGCCATTATACTCATGTGCCCATTATGCCTATTGAGGGATGGCCAATGTCAAAGTCCAGCTAAGGTCAACCAGCCAGGTCATTTTGTTTACTTGGTTGTTCAGTACTTCTTCTTTGGTAGATATCAACATATAATAAAAAGAAAATCTTAACACATGGTATTTATTCCATACACCCATTTAGGTTCCTCTACCCAATACCTCCTTTGTTACAGACCTTCTAATACTTCTTTCGGGCTCCTGACCAGCTCACCAGGCCGTTCCCCACTGCTCAGGATTTCATACACGTGCTCACCTCCCTGCTCCTCCCACACAAAGTGGATGACCAGGTGTGCCACTCAAAGTTCTACCTTAGGGAGATTTTCCTGTGTCACTGTCTTTCAAGGCCACCTTTGAGTGTGCCTGTAATGTGGCCATAATCCGCTTCACTGAAATAAGTCCCCAGTTCTTTTCAGTGTTTAATTCCCACCCTCTTGAGCAAACACGCCTCGCTGAGGCCTCCAGTCTTCTGGACACCTCTCTTCCTGCAGGATCCGGATGATGTCACTTATGTAGTGGATAACTGATAGTTTTCAAATTGCCCAGATGGTCCAGATCTTTTCAGACCAAGTTACAGTAGAGAGCAGGAGAGTCAGCGTAGCTCTGGAGCAAAAGTATAAAGAATATTGTTCTTTGTTCCATAAGAATACAAATCATTTCTGATTTTCTTTCCTGATTAGGTTAAGAACAAGCATATTCCCCAAATTCATGACTACAGATCATGCACATGAAGCCTTATTAATCTGCTCCTGAAATATCACCACACCTAGTTCTTCCGCTGCAATTGGGGTTACTGATTGGTTGAGCCTGCAGTAATTTTCCAGGTGTCATCTACTTTCTGTAGCAGCCAAGTCAGCTAATTAAGAGGACAGATGATAGAAACAGCCACCCACACATCCTTTCAATGTTTAAGAGCTGCACGAATGTCCACCATCAATGCCCAGAATGTGATATTGTCTTTGATATATCATCTTGGTTGGAGAGGGTGAGGGAAGGTGTGCGGAAGGAAAGTTTAGAGGCTTCCACCTGGCCTTCTCCACTGTGACAGCTCTTACTCCACAAGCTAGAATCCCACATGGGGGTTACTCCAACTGCCAAGTATGTCCATCCCTATTATACTCTTGGGGACTGGAGAAACAACCACAAGTGGACTTAACGAGTGAAGAGCAATGAGTTTTCCTACCTACATCCTTCTAACAAGGCTTGGCACTCACCTGATGCATGGGAAGACATATTTGGGTGCAGTGTAGGCAAGCAGGTATAGATAGACTTTATACTGAGCTCTTTGTGAATAGGAGGTAGAGGGGTATTATTCCTCAGGAGAGCAGGGGGAAAGGGCTCTTTCCAAGGTAAGATGTCAAGCTGAAATGGAAGGGAAGAAAAATCAAGACCTTCTCCTGATTGTTCTGAAATAAGGAATCCAGCCTTGATGGGTCTACATTTTCAGAGATATTTGATGTATTTGGGTGCCACTGTAAATAGCATCTTTTTTTTTAAAAATCTTGATTGTCTGGCTATTTTTTTTAAGATTTTGTTTATTTTTAGACAGAGGGGAAAGGAGAGATAAAGCGGGGAAGAAACATCAATGTGGGTTGGGTCTCATGCACCCATCTGGGGACCTGGCCTGCTATCTAGGCATGTGCCCTGACTAGGAATTGACCCTGTGTCCCTTTGGTTCACAGGCCAGTGCTCAATCCACTGAGCCACACCAGCCAGGGCATTTTTTCTAACTATTCTTGATGTTTAGAAGTTTAGTTGATTTTTTTGAATTCATCTTGAATTCAACAAACTCACTAAGCACTTATAAATTCCAAGAAAAAAACCCTATCAACTCCTTCAGATTTGTACCTACATAATCAAATAATCTGAGAATAATAATTTTATTCATGCCTTTGTCATTCCTGTCTTTATTTTTTCTTTCCTGCTTTACTCCACTGGCCAGGAATTTTAATACAACGATCACTAAAGTGGGTGATAGTGAAAAAAAATCCTTGGGGACTTGTTGCCACTCCCCAAGGGAAAGCACTCAACATTTTAATACTAAGCATGATATTTGCTATAGATTTTGTGTGTGTGTGTGTGTGTGTGTGTGTGTGTGTGCATACACGTGTGTGACTATCTAATAAAATTAGGGATAATCCCTTCAACTGCTGCTTTGCTACAAGTATTTATCATGCAAGGGCAATGAAATTTATCAAAGGATGTTTGTGTCTATTTAAATGATTACACAATTTTCTCCTTTATTCTGTCATGTGGCGATTATAACGATTTTCTCTTTCCTTCCTTTTTAAGAACAGGAACCCTTTCTTACTAACTGCCCCTCAATGTTTTTGATCTTCTCTTTGAGGAATTCCTTTCATTATGTATTCTCTTAAAGCCATCTAACATTATCACTTAGATTTCACTGTCAATTTCCTTCATATCAATAGCCACTTTATATTTTCACATATCACTTTTACTGTATTTTTAATTTTTTCTATATATATTTCCCAAGTTTTTATTTTGAAAAATTTTAAACCCTCAGGAAAGGCTCACATAGCAGTGCAAATTCCGTGTGTCTTTACCTGGATTAACCGATTGTTAATATATATTCTGCCCACTTACTTTCCCATCTATGGGCCTACGCACAGGCTTTTGGGCTTTGGCTGAGCCATTGGAGCAATTTGAGATTTGAGATTTAGTTGCTGACATCAAGGCAATTCACCCTAAATATTTCACCTTGTCTTTCCTTAAAACAAAGTCATTTTCCCACAAATCAGTTACCACATTAAGGACATTTAACATTAATTTATTCTATTATCTACTATATAATTCATATCCAAATGTCCTGAATTGTATCAGTTAATGTCCTTTGCAACCCTTTTTAAAAATTGAGAATCGTGTCAAGGATCTTGCACAGTATTTAGATGTCATTTTTGTTTGGTTTCCTTTAATTTGGAATATGTCCCTATCTATTTTTTTCTCTCATCAAAATTACATTTTTGAAGCATCTAAGATGGTTGGACATCTTGCAGAATGTCTCTCAATTCAAATTTGTATAACTTACCTCATGATTAAATTCAGGCTGAACACTTTGGGCAGGAAAATGAGATAGGTAATGTACACATATTTACTTTCAAACATAAAAGTAATTTCAAATTAACTCAAATTGGTCATAATGTATACATATATACTACTTTATATGTGTATGTCAATGTATATATTGTATGTATATATCTCAAATATATATACAAAAATTCTAAATGCAATTCTAGCAAACCAAACCCATACTCACTTAAAGCTGATATTGCAATGTCGACTGGGATTTTTATCCTCTTCATGGTGAATGCAAAGACCTCAGAATATTTTTATTTTGTTTATCCCCATCTGAATGTTACTGTCTTGTGTTTAAGTCTGTAAGTTTAGACATAGACATTTTTCATTGCTCTTTATTTTTTCTTTCCACCTGGAATTATTTTCCTTTCTCCTTAAAGAACATCCTTTTAGTACTTCCTTTAGAGCGGGTCCAAGGTTCAGCTCCCTTGTTTGAGGATTGGAAAAACTGAAGGCCTTATAAGTTCAGTGGATGAGGTGCACCATATCTTTAGAGGCAAAGTGGTTTTTCCTCCACACCCTTTAAAAATGTTGGAGTCAGGGCACACCGTTCTGATTCCCCTTGGGGAGGCCAGAGCCAGAGCTGGGCTCTCCATGACTCCTGAGGGCCCGAGAACACTCCACTCCAGGTAGGCTGCCAGGCCGCGACTAGGCCCGCACTACCGTTTCCTGGCGCCCGAGGCCATTGTCACCAACTCTTGGGCCCTGGGGTGTGGACCAGCAGGAAGGAGGGGATGAGTCATTGAGCAACTTGCATTTTCAGAAAGAGAAAATCAAACCAGATTCCAATGGTGCTGTTGTCAAAACCTGTGCTAATGCGGAGAAGACAGATGAAGAGAAAGAGGACAGAGCTGCCCTGTCGTTTAAGGAGTGGCTCAGAAGCTATCTTGTCATAAACAAACAAACAAACAAACAAACAAGCAAACTGTCCGTAACAAGCCTAGCGGGAGCCTTGCAGCAGGACCCCAACGTTCCCCTCCACTCAGTGTAGTCTTTTGAGGAGCTTCGGCGGAAATCACGGCCTCTCCAGCGCGCCTACGCATGGGCTTCAATATACGAGAGAATGCAAATGACAAAACTCTACCCTGTTTTAAATTTTCCACTTTTTAAAAACCTTCATTATTTTAGAAAACTACACTGGAAATACATGCTAACTTTAGAAAACAATGAAAATAAGAAAATAATCTGTAATCTTCTTCCTCACATACTATTAACAAGTGGAGTAGGTTTTTTTTCTATATAAACTTATATATGTATACTATTTTTAAAAAATCCTCACCAAGGATGTGTTTTTTTCTTAATTGATTTTAGAGAGAGAGGAAGTGAGAGAGGTAGAGAGTTAGAAAGAGGAAGAGAGAGAAACGTCTACCAGTTGCCTCCAGTATACTGCCCATCAGAGGATCAAGCCCACAACGCAGGTATGTGCGCTGACTGAGGATAGAACCCACAACCTTTTGGTGTATGGGATGTCGCTCCAACCAACTGAGCCAGGGCATGTATGTATACTTTTTTTAAAATGAAACCATATAAAATGTTTAAGTGCTTTTAAAAACTTGGTATATGATCATCTTTCTATGTTGGTAAATATACATTTATATCATTCACACATACCATAATTTCACTATATGGTATATAAACTTGTTGTGTCACCCTGGTCAAGTGGCTCAGTTGGTGGAAACATCATCCCACGCACGGGAAGTTTTCAGGTTCGATTCCCGTCAGAGTGCATACTTGGGTTGCAGGTTCCATTCCCCGGTGGGGGGAGAATACAGTGATGTCTCTTTCTCTTTCTCTCTTTCTCTCCCCCAACTCTTTAAAATCAATGATAAAATATCCTCCTGTGAGACTTTTTAAAAAATTAAGGTTTTTGTCACATGTAGTAGGCAAAAACCAAGCAGGGTTCTAGGAGACCAGAATAGTACAACTACTACGGTTGTTTGCTGGCATGGTGTTTCTTGTCCTTTCATAGCATGTGAATCTCAGAAATGCATTAAAATGAAAATTCTGCTTTCAGCGAATCTGAGGTAAGGACTGAGGTTTGTCGTTTCCTGTAGTTCCTGTAAGCTTTCCAGGTGAAGCTGATGCCCCTGGTGTCATATCTCTTCCTGAGTAACCAGGTGCTAGAGCATGAGGAACTTTTCATAAAAATTGACTCCTACATTATATATGATTATGTAAAATTGTACTACATATAATCTTAAATGCTGAAACTTCTTTTCCTACTTATCTAAAAATAAGTATTTTAGGTCTGTATTTTCTCAAAGTTTTCTCTGTTCTGTGTCATAATGGTAGGATACTTAAGAGTTGGAAAATTTTAGTGTAAGTAATTGCTAATAAGCTTAGTAATCAATGTATGTAAAAAGCTTTTGTTCCAGGAACTGAAGGCACGACCCACCCTGACTCCAGGAGACCAGAAGCAGTTCCACCTTTGTTCCTCAGGACTGCAAGCAACTCAAGATGATATCTGAGCTATTGTACTCCAGGGTGAGATGACCACCACCCAGGACACAGCTAAAGACCACTGCCTGGGGCACAGCTTAAGACCATCCCCCAAGTCCAGAATTCTGACGTTTTTTTAATCCAATTAACTTTTTCCTGAATTCCAAACCTCTTACATACACTTTGTTCTCCTTATAAAAAGGACCATTTTAAAATGGAATTTAAGATGGTCTCTTAGGGTATGAATCCACCATCTTCTCAGATCACTGGCCACCTGAATAAAGTGCCCATAAAGATGCAATCGCTGTCATTGCTTATTGGGTTTGGTAGTGACAGGCAGCCCAAACGCCGGTGTCTTTTCTGGTTTCAATAATAGGGACATTACTTCTAGATGGGTAGTGTCTTTTTGTTAACTTGGTGCTTGAGCATATTTAGGATGAATAAATGATACAATTACTAGAAAAAATAAAATATTGAAGTCACAGGCATAAAAAAGCAACAATTAACAGAAATGGTTGAATCTACTAATGAATTGTTATAAAACCAGTTATTTTGATGAGTTGGCTTTTGACTACAGCAAGGGTAGGGGTTCAGGACGAGTCACCCCCAGATGTGCCTCTGTGGTATGCAGATTATTTTGAGCTAAATTCAGCTGAGATCTCAAGAGAAACGACTGCCCTCCCCTCTAACTACCTAGAAGAATTTGAACTAGGGGCCTTGCCCATAACAACAGATTGTCAGA
>PVKM010026377.1:0-19369 GCA_004027735.1 Carollia perspicillata | reverse complement strand
GAGCATGCCTAATTTCCCTAAAGCTACCTTCATATATTCTCCGAAGCTCATTGGACCTCATCCTTCCTTGGGCATGGCTTTTCAGACATAAATTTGCATCCCGCTAACGTGAGTTGGAAAGCTGTTTCATGTGCTTGGCCATATGGCAACAAGGGAGTGGCAGAGAGGACGTGGACAACATTTACTGGCAGCTGCTATGAGATGGCCCCTGAAGTGGGCATCTCATTTATTTCTCCCCAAAGCCTTGCTCTCATCTTGCCCACAAGCACAATGAAGAACAGAGAGCTTAAGTTATTTGCTCAAAGTCACACAGCCTATAAGCACAATGCAATTAAGAGTTAAAATAAACCAAAAAACCCTCTTGTCTGAGTCAGGTCAATGCTGACCCCAAATTCCACGTTCTTTCCACTGTAGATCCTTCAGGCCCCTAAGAGGGACGGCTCACGGTCCGCTGAGACCCTTCAGCCCATGAGCAGGAGCCCTGGCTGGGATGCAGCCCGAGGTTCTGCACACTCCACACTAAAGACAATTATGTTTGCTTGCAATGGTGCCATAAACTATTCTGGCCCACAAAGTTGCTGTTTTGATACTGTTCTCTGGGCCCAGGACATAAGACCAGTTTCTCCTTTGTCTCATTCGGTACATCGGGAAGTAAGTCCTAACACTGGGGTACCAAACGGTCTTGCTTTAGCAAGCAGAGCATTACGAAACCACAGCCCACTTCTTTCATTTGAAATAACTGTTTAATAATAGAATTAGTTCTCCTCCTAGCCAGAAAACCGAACACTGCTATGTCCCTGTTTTAAATCTAAGCAGAGCCGTGCCACAGAAGAGTGAGCAGATCCAACAAGTTAGGAGTAACTGTTTTCTGAGCCCGCTTCTGGGACGTCAGCCATCAGGAAAATCTCGCCAGAGATCAGGTATTCAGTAAAATGCCTCTACAGACTTACTCACATTAATCACTACATCCCATCACTTTTACGGGGTGAGGAGGAGGGTGGGAAAACCCTGTACCATTAAGATGAGTATGAAAATTTCATTATAAAACCCTACCTTCATTCAACCACAAGTTTATTAAAAATTCTTTTGTTCTTAAGTTTTGATAAAAGCATCTTTCCTTTTTAAGTAATGATTAGAAAGTCTATTCACGGTTTTCAAAGGGATGAGATTATATGAATGGGGGATCCTTCATCAGTTTACTCACGGATTAAATGTCCATACTAATCAAGGATGTTAAAACTTTGACTATTGAGGAATGTGATGCTATTCTCAATAGTATTGGCTAAAAAATGTTCACGCATTTCATCAGCACAGCATTTCTCATCTTTGTGTTTGCCCTACCAGCCCTGCTTTTACGTGGGAGACAAGTTCAAGCAAATGTCTCTAAATCTACAACTAACTTAAAACTGCAATCAGAGTACAACTCTGAGCTGAACCCACTCTGATGCACTCAGTCAACACTAAGTATTAAATGAGCACTTACTATGTGTCAGGCACCATTCTGATCTCTGGGCACTCAAAACAACCAGAAAACTACTACTAGAGCAGATACATTTAAAATAAACTAACTGCAATCAGTCTACACGCAGAATTGATAAATGAAAATGTGAGGGTTTGGTGTCCCCCTTGCCTCCATAGAATCATTACATTGAAATCTAGTATTTTAAAGGATGTCTTTAAAAAAAAAGGTCCTAAAAGAAATTTATTAAAAATAAAGCAGAATTTCACTAATAAAATCTGTCACTTTCATATAAGGGAGGGGACCCTCCCTAAAACTGGAATCACCTTCTGGAGGGCAGGCCCCATGTAGTATAGGCTTCCCCGCCAGGTGAGTGTTCTAGGAACCCAACTGTGTCACTGCACCAGCTGGCGTTACTGTGAGAGGCGGTGTTCGGCTCCAGTGAGTCTTTTTTTTTACCAGCAAATCTTTTTTGAAGACTCTTTCAACACATTTGCCCATTTCATGGTGGATGATTTATGAGTGCAACTACCCACACTGGGCTGAAATGTTTAGCAGTTTGAGACCAAAAAAATCATGACTACAGTGCTCTACCCTCCCTATTCACCTGATTTTGCTCTGAGCAACTTTTTGTTTGTTTTCTTGGATGAAAAATAATTCCGAAAGGGAAACATTTTGCTGCTGTGGAAGAAGTGAAATAAACAAAAAAAGATGGCAGAAGCAGTAAAAGGCATCAAAATCCGAAAGTTCAAAAACTGCCTTAAGCAGTTGAAAAAACGTCTCCATAGGTGTATTGCATCAAATGGAGAGTACTTTGAGGGTGCCTGAAGCTTAAATATGTAAGAATAAATACACAACTTTTTAATAAATAAATTCTGGCATTTTGGGTCCCTCCTTGTATAATCAATGGGACTCAAAGGGAATCCTAAGGAACATGGAAACATATTCTCTTATCTCCAGGCAGGATCATGTCAAAATTGTCCTGAGTATACAAACTCCAATAAAAAACTGCAAGTAAATGTTATAACAAAGAAACATTCATTGAAAGAAATAATGTCATAACTGACTTTCTAACCGGGATTCTGAGTACAGGGGCAGATCTGCCATATCTATCATTTTATGAGTTAGGTGTTGATTTTTCAGGGGGAAAAATAGTTATATCCAGAGACTACATTTATTACAAAGAAGTTATTCAGAGTATGCCTTCTATTTGCTTTTAAAAACGCCATTAATTCCACATTCATATTATATTGCACTTAAGTGATTCATTCACCTATGTGCTCTTCACCCAGGAGCTGAGTACACAAGCATTCTGGGCAATTCCCGAGCATCTTCCCTTGACCTCTCCAAGCCACGCCAACCCCTTCAGGCAAGGGGTTTTTAATCTGATTGCTAATTCTGGGAAGACCTAGATTTCCTAGAGTGGAAGATCCACTATTTCTCTTTGAAGAAAGAGTTATACCAATTTCAGGAGTGCTTTTATTGGGTTGGCCAAAGAGTTTGTTTGTTTTTTTCCATACGATGGCTCTAGTAGCGCTTAGTTTGTCCTCAACTCCATTTGAAACAATATAGACTGTATTGTGACAGCTGTCCTATCAGCGTGCACTTAAAAAAACTTATCAAACTTGTTGAGTTTTTGTGTAGCCATTTTAATATGGAAGATGGAACAAAGTAAGCAACATTTTCAGCATGTTATGCTTTATTATTTCAAGAAAAGTAAAAACGTAACTGAAACATACAAAAAAGATTTGTGCCGTGTATGGAGAAGGTGCTGTGACTAATCGAACATGTCAAAAGTGGTTTGCAAAGTTTCATGCTGGAGATTTCTCGCTGGACGATGCTCTACAGTTGCACAGACCAGTTGAAGTTGACAGTGATCAAATCGAGACATTAATTGAGATCAATGCATTATACCATGTGGGAGATAGCCAATATACTCAAAATATCCAAAGCAATGAAAGTTACTGGTGAAAATGAAAAACGTGTCTTTCTTTTTATGGAAAAAACTAAACACGTTTCGACCAACCCAATAGTATCATGCTATTTTCTTCTCCTTCTATAGTACCCCATAAAATTAAGTTGAATGCTTTTTTAATGGAAAAAATGTAAAATAGTTCTCTTGAGGGTCTGGATCAGAGGTTACTGTATTTCCTTCTGGACACTACTCTCTAAGGAAGACCCAGAGCTCCAGTGCGGTGCTGGCAAGGCGGAAGAGGGTGGAGGCTCCCACCCACTTTGGCCCCAAGTTGTGACCAGCTTTGGGGAAAAACAACACTGTCCCCAGGCTGGCTTGGGACAGTCCTCCTCCTCAGGCTGAAATCTGGAGGCCACAGGTAAGAAGGAAGGAGGGTTCCTTCGCCTCCCTTTGCCTCCCTACCTCTTGCATTGAAACGTTGCCCAGGAACTTGAGGAGGTGGGCTGAGCGTGGTCCAAAGCTTCCCTGGCCCACAGAGTGTCTTCTGTGAGTGGGAGGAGGGTACCTCCTGCTGGCCCCTGCCTGGGTGCCCCCAGTGCTCAGTGCTGGCACAGCTCCAGCTACCCTAACGGGGGGGCCTGGTGTGGTCCAGGGCATTCCTGGATCCTATGGCAAAACACCATCAAACATGAGCACCAATGCTAACACCACCTCTGGTTCTAATGGTGACTGTCACACTGTTCTGAGATGCCTTTGTGCGGGGGGAGGGCACTGCAAGGGGAAGTCAAGGAAATCAATGGTCTCCAGTTTCCCTTCCTGACAGCAACTCTTCCCGTCTGTGTTGAGGTTTAACTGAGAATCTCTGGGAGGAAGGATTCTGCAGCTTTTTAAGTGATGGTGGAAACCCCTATTTTTAGTTGACCTCATGCATGTACAAATTATCTACTTTAGGACACAGCTGACTTGACTGCTTGTGAGGCCAGCAGCTGGGTAGGAGGAGGAGGAGGCGGTGGCGGCGGCAGCCGTTGCCCTTGGCATCCTGGCTTCTCTTTGCTGGACCATGTGGTTCCCATATCAGTAATTCAGAAGGTGGGCACGCTGACATTCTCAGTTTCCTATCCTGTGTGTGTACAGGCAGTGACCAACATTTCAGGAACGAGCTTTTTTGAATAAGGTTAACATGTCTCGTAGCAATCACACCTGTTTTTATCGGCACACCAGCAACTATTTTAACACATTTACCTGATAGCAAGTCATGGGAGCAGTTGAGAACAGTAGTTCCTGGTTGTATCCAAGAAAGGGGAATGTCTTCCGGCTTGGGCGAGCCTAACACCACCACGTCAGCCTCATGGAGCTAGGAAAAGAAACCCACCACATATGTTTTAATCTGTAGCAGAAAGACATGATTAACGATCTATGTCAAGGGATTTCAACATAATAGATTAATCACAGTTCCAGAGTTTTGCTCCACACTGACGACGGGGACAGAATCATGCTATTGATTTACTAACGTAGCCCACATCAGTACGAATGGAACGTGGTTATCATATCTAGAAGGAAAAGGAGACTAAAATCTTCTTCAGGGCAGTCACTCGGTGTATGGATTAGGTGTGGTATTATCCTTTACATGCTTTACCCGCCCCACCCCCCCGCAGCATCAAGAAAAGGGGAGGGGCCGAGAAAACTACCCACTGAAGTGTGTGTATGTGTGTGTGTGTGTGTGTGTGTGTGTCGGGGGTGGGGGTATCCTGATTCACACAGGGGCTTGGGAGGAAGATCGGACTTGATGTAGTGAGGCCGCTGGAAGACCCGACCAGCGCAGGGGGCCTCCAGCCTGTACACTCACAATTGGAGCCATATGGCTCTTGTATGAGATTTACGGAAGGATTTTCAAGAGCTTGACAAAGAATCTCATTTTCCTTGAGGCTCTGGTTAGTCTCGTGTCAAACTGCCTTTTTTCCTTTCCTTTTTTTTTTTGAGAAAAGGAAAGAATGCAGCCACTGCTATGAAACACATTCATCACATCTGTCCCGTTGGGGTTCTGACCGTGCAGTGCTGGAGGAATGTGTCTCGTAGAAGGTCATGTCTAGGGGCAGGGCAAACAGCTGGCTGGAGCTCAACAGAACGACCACCTGTCCTGGTACCGAGGAGGCAACCCACGACCTGGAATGGGGTCCACAGGTGGAGGGAGGGGCGAGGCAGGACTCGGAGAGCCTTGGGGGAAATGGCAACACCTGTACCTGTCTGCTGGGTGCTGCCACTGTCTCCCTGGGGATCCCAAATGTGCCAGGGTGGTGTCACGATACCCATTTAATGGACAAGGAAACTGAGGCTCAGCTATGACAAGTGTCTATGGTGTGTCCTGTTTGCCCTAATGGACCCGGCCTTGGAATCCTCTAGAAGGGAGAAAGAGAGGGCAGCTACCTGCCCTCTGCTCTCCAGCAGCGACGGCCCCTCCTCCGTTACTTTCTGCAGACATGGATGCCTGCCACCACCGCCCCCGATCCCCCGGGAAACAGGCGTGCTCTGCACATCCCGCTGCGATCTCGGCTTCGACAGGCTGACCGCTGAAGCTGCAGGGGAGAACTCAGCCAGCTCCTCCGCCCAAGAGGCTGCAACACCGTCTGGGCAAGAGGCCGTGTCAGCTAGTCTCTCACGCACCTTAGGGTAAGAGGTGGCAGCGAGGGGAAGCCAAGCCAGGACATTCCTGCCTGATTTATGGAGAACATGGCCAACATCCAGGGCAGCTCCAAGTTCCCCTGACGGAGGAGGAGCACGTAACCATTTAAATGCATGTCTTTCCAAAGAGTCACTAAAGCCAAGAAACGTCCCAGGAACATTCGATCAGTTTGATCATGCAAGGAGGACAAAGCAAATTAACATTCACGGAGTGCGGCCAACGAGCCAACCAGTGCCTGCTGCTTTCCGCCTCGGGCTTCCTCAAGGCACAGGAAGGAGACGAGTTCGTGAAGTGGTGTCTCGGGGAACCAGCCGTATGAATCACAGCACGAAGACAAGTCCCTACGAAAACAACCACTCTCTTCTCCAGCTGTGGTACGTGGCCACCACCCTGGACCACCGACTCAGGCCGTTTAAAGCCCCCGTCACCGACAGTCTAGTGCACTAATGCCACGTGTTCTCTACGGACAGATCTGACGAGGAGACAGACTTTTGGGTGATGTTGTATTTCGCGGGGGAGAGTGTGAGGAGTTTGCACATCCGAATAAGGACATGTGTTTCTTCATTTACCTGTACCCATGCAGCTACTTAGCTACAGAAAGGCTTAAGAGAAACACAAATGTTCAACGCCGTTGACTGAGGCGAGCAGATAAGAAACGCCATTTTGCTGTATTTTCATGCACAAAAACAGAACACGCTAAAACATCTATAAAAAGTTAACATGTACAAGACTGAAATGCTCATTTTGGAAAAAGCCAAGGATCCCAGGGTCACACAAGTCCCCTGAGAACACTTAGTTCCCTACACGTGGTGCCTCTGCTACAACCTGTTCTTTTCATTACCTATAAATCTCGGCAATCTCCTCCGACCCCCCAGCTCCGGGCCTCAATACGACTCGGAAGGGGGCTGCGTAACAAGCAGCCAGGGGACAGTTGAGCCCGCAGAGAAAGGACCGAAGTCCCCTCCCTTAGCAATGATCACATCGTAGCTGCTAATTCTTTCTGGAAGGGAAAAGTGCTGGATGCTTCAATCAATAAATAACCCACTGAGGACCAGAGATGATGTTAATGAGCTAAAATTCAAGGAGAATTATCGTCTCACTGGCAGTTTCTGCTTTCCTCCTCCCCGATGAGAAAGACCCTGGCCAGAGCCTGGCCTGAAACTTTACCTCGTAACAAAATATTGTTTGCTCTGCTGAGAATTGAGTAGAAGCAGCTTCAAGAGAACCGCCCACTCCCCAGGCAGAAGACCAAATGTTAAAACAATAGCAAGACGCGGATATGCAGACATTTAACGCGGAGCATATGGGAGCGTATGGAAGGCCTGGAGAGTTTCGATAACACAAAAAATGTTTTTCTCTGGCTTACTGATTTTTAAGGGGGGGGGGCACAAGTGTTGAGACATGAAGCGGGAGGAAAGATGTCATTTGCGAAGTTATAAGGAACATCATAATTTTGTATTTAGCAAACAAAATGCATCTTACAATTTAAACTACAGAAAGTACAGAACCACCCTCCTTGGCTAGAAGACAGAATTTCCCTTCTGCTATCGATGTGTTTCAAAAGGGTACCTTTGAGAGTCTCAAGCAGGAGAATTGAATATACTGTAGACCAAAACCTAGGGTGGGTCACAAAATAGTTGAGGGATATTTTTGAAGAACTATGGTTTATATTACCTGGGACTATAAAACCTGTTTGTATACCCTTCAAAAGTTATCAGCACGGTTCAGAAAATACAGTTCAAAACGAAGAACAGTACTTTAAAAAATCAACACCAGGTTCTTTCTCCAGCTACGATGGGATTCTAAAATTACAGTCACTCAAGAGAATAAGAGAGACCCAGGTTTCTTTGGTGAGTACACTCATCCACCTGCCAACTCTCACACTGAGGCCACCAGGATTTAAAAACCAAGTCCCTGCCTCTGGACTTCATTTTTAAATCCTGGATGCTTCCAGGTGGAGGTGCAAAGGACAAACCTCTGGGATAGGAAAGAAATGCTTGCACACTCAGTTTCTATTGATCTCATCCACACAGTCTGGAAGGGAAGTTTAACTCGTATTTAACATCTAGATCAGCACGGGCGTTACTGATCAGTCCCCGTGTGTGGCCAGGCAGCTGCCACAAACAGAAGGCACAGGGAGGGCTCCCGAGGAAGGGAGGTGGCTCCTCGCTTGGTTTGTGTGAGCCTGGTTCCAGGCTTTAAGACTCAATTATGTTCCACAGAAGACTTTTTCCCAGTGCTTTGCAGTGACAGAGTGTCCCTGAAATCTCACGTGGCATGGAGGTTCCTTGACTATCTCATGGCAAAGTCCTAAGAGGAGTTAGGTGTTGTTCTTTTTTTTTTTTTTTTAATGAAACATCACCTTTTTCCAGTAAGTGCCAAATCTCCAAATGTGCTCACAAGTAGCTGTCAGACGGGGCTACTGTCTTTGGTTGCCCTCACACCACAGGCATGTTCTCAGAAGCTGACCCTGGAAGCTGACCCTTGGAGCGGGTGAGAGGGCAACCCCAACGCTGAGACAGGAAAGAGGAGGTGGCCGGACCTGGAGCTTAGGGCGGTCAGCAAGGAGGGGACCACAGGTTGGGACCTGTCAACATACAGCAGCTCGGGTAAGAGCTCTGAGGGAAGCAGGGAGAATGGGAAGGAAAGGGGTTAGAGTACAGCCCTGGGGAGAGCTCCTCTTACATGGGAAGTGAAGAGGAACAGGCGATGGGATTCCGGTGTGGACTGGGAGGAGAGGGGTGTGTGTGGCTGACCAGTTGGGATGATGCCCAATGGCCAAGCAAGCTAAAAGCAAAAAAAAAAAAAAGCCATTTTTGGCAATTAGGAGTTCATCAGTGGCTTCAGCACAGAAATGGGCACTGGCAGCCACGCCCACTCCATGCTTGCCATTTGGGTACAGTGTTCCCCACATTCAGAGGTTTCCCCTGGGCGGAGTCTTCACGAGCAGAGCGCCTGTTTATACATACACTAGTCTAACTCAGAATGGCTAGTTTTTTTATTTGCGTAAACGGAACACAGGATTATTGCTTTGTACCGATGGATCGATACTGCATTTTCCTGAAATATTAAGCACACTATCAAACAGAAATGATCAAACAGCTGTGTGAGTACCCCAAAATAAGAATGTCAAACCATCTGCATGCAGATGTTGTAACACTTTGGCAAGATAGCAGAAGGACAATGCCAGCAAAAGGACACGCCCCCAGTCCGTGCACACCAAGTGATCTCACCCGGGGAGAATTTTCCTTTCAGGAATTGGGTATGTTTCCTTTTTCCACTCTGCTCGGTGATCAGTAGAACAGATTATTGGCCTTTAAAATGAAGAACTACCTTATGGTTGTTTCATAAATCAGAAGGACTGCAAGCCAAGTGAACAATAAGGGATTCTGATTACAGCACTGATGTACCCACCTCTCCCCCGAAGGCTAATAAATGACCTTTCTCTAAAGGTCCCTAAGTCCACCTCTTACGCCATCATTCAGCGTGTGTACTGTGCAGTGTATGAGGACAGAATATCAAAGATATTCAGCTGTGTCTGAAATGATAGGAGAGATAGTTAATTCTCCTTCAAGTGACCCCGATACTCACAAATACCAAGATTTGAGGAAAATGCAACCTCGGATCTAGTGATGGGTATACTTTGAATGATTTGTCAAAAATAACTCCCTTCCTCACACCCTAGGGAATAAATAAAATTAAAAAGCAGGGCTGAGAGAGACATAGAAAGACTGCATGTGTGTGCCTGCTGAGAGGGAACGTAGCATGACAAAGACTCAGACCCACGCAGCGTGAAAATGAGGGGATGCCCATGTGACCGTTCCCAGAGCAGCACTAAGCAAGACACTTGTCACAGAGGCAGGACAGCCCCCTGGTTTATCTTTATTCTGCCAAACATGTGCTTTAGTGTTGACGGCGTGTTCCGGTGAATGCAAATTGCAGTGGCTCTGGGAAGTGAGCTTTGCATTTCCCGGCACATTCATGCCCTCCGGTTCTGAACCTTGATGGCACGTCAAGGGTTCTGCATCCTACTCACTGCCTTCGAGCAACTCTCGGGGCCTTGGTCACCCCTGCTGAAAAGCGAGGATGCTCCACGTGACAGAAAGGACTGAGGTGGAGTCACAGGGTCTGGGTTCCAGTCCAGGCTCTGCTCCTTCTCAATGATGACCAGGGTCAAGGCCCTGTGCCTAACATCTGGTTTTCAAATATTAACGTGACAATACATGAATAGTCCTTGAAAACTAAATCTTTACACAAATGAAATGTGCACTGTTGTTACGGATTACATTTAAGATCTTCCGACGACAAAGTTCTAACTCTATACCTTTAAGAAGCAGGGACACTGGAGAAGGGGTGGAGAGGGAGGCCAGGCTCTGCCGGTGGAAAAGGCCGGGGGACGGGGGATGCTCTGTAGGGAACTGGGGGCGATGTAACTGGCCTGTCCTCTGAGGACACAGCCTGGAGCTCTCCTCCTTCTGTGCAATGTTCACCTTAAACCACCTAAGACCACCAGGCCTGGGGCTTTACATGGCCCGTTCTCGATCACATGACCACTCATTTTAATAGATTCTCCCACAAATCCTTTTCTTGACACTGCTAAATATAACCGGCCTGATTTGGGGGCTTTTATACAGGCTATATTCTCCACCTGTGGTGGTGTTGATTAGTAAGGCCCTGACCAGGTAGGAGCAACAGTGACAAGAACAAGAGGGTATGGACCCAAAGGTGCCCGCAGTCCTCGAATGCCCAAGAATCTGTCGAAGGAGGTGCAGGGCCTCCATTGCTCAGTCACCTGATCACACATCCCTGAGGGACCTTGGCATTGACTTGGCCCAAGATCTGTGGGGTCCCAGGGTCAGGGGCTCTTCCCCTGCCGCAAACAATGAGGCCATCCTGCATGTCTGCACCTCTGACAATGGTGCCCCTGCCCTGCCCTCAGTAAGTGGACACTTTCCCTCTAAGGAGGGAGCCTACGGGGTTGGTGACAAGCCCAGGCCTCCGGAAGGGAATGGCACTCAGTTTAGTTCAGCTTCCTTCTCTTAAAAGGGTGTCTGTGGGGTTATTAACTGTTGGCATAAAACAACAGTGAGCCCTGGCTGGTGTGCCTCAGTGGATTGAGTGCCAGTCTGCAAACCAAAGGGTTTGCGGGTTCGATTTCCAGTCAGGGCACATGCCTGGGTTGCAGGCCAGGTTGGGTCCCCACTAGGGGGCGTATGAGAGGCAACCACACATTGATGTTTCCCTCTCTTTCCCTTCCCCTCTTTCTAAAAATAAATGAATAAAATCTTTTTAAAAAACAACAAAAAACAGTGAACTCAACACAGGTCTAATGTCTTGGGCCTCAGCCTTGCCGATGTTCTCCATCCAAGCTGTCAGGTATTCTGGGGTTTTAAGATTAGTGATTAGACTTCAGGTTATTATCTGGAATAAGAGCTGACATGGGACAGTGACTACAAACACAGGCTGCAGCGCCACACCCAGCATTTTAACACTACAGATATCTGGAGTGCCTTTACTGCTCTGAGCCCCAGTTTCCTCATCTGTGATATGGGGAGAATGAGGGTCCTGCCCGATCAGATGACTGTGTGGAATCAGGGAGAAAACATAAGTAAAGGATGAAACCTGCTTCACAACGACCGCTAACTTGAGTAATGTTAGCCACCATTATTGACTGATGTTACACTGTGTTATTGGCTTACACGTAGCCTCTCCTGTTAAAAAAATTATCCTGCTCATCAGAAACCTTCAAGATCAGAAGGCAGTAGGATGACATGTATTTATAGTGCTGGAGGGGGAAAAAATCTGTCAACTGATGTATCCAGCAAAAATGTAGTTCAAAAATAAGAGAAAGAAATGAATTCATGTGCTTATTAATAAAAGCCGAGGGAGTACATTATCACTAGATCTGCCCTACAAGCAATGTGGAAAGAATTCTTTCCGGTTGAAAGGGCAGGACACTAGACAGTAACACCAAGCTGTAGGAAGAAACAAAGATCTCCAGAAAAACCAGCATTTTTGGTGTATAACTACGCTTTTTATTTCCTACAAGATTTAAAAGTCAAATGCATTAAAATTATAAATAAAAAAAAAAAAGAATTATCATGTAACTCACTAGTCCAGTTTAAAAGGTAGGGTTCCCCCCACCAATCTTAGAAAAATGATTATTCTTTTTTCAAGATTTCCTATGTATAATACAAATATGTTTAGAATTTTCCAGATCACTTTAAAAAGCCTTTTATAAACCATGCTATGCTCTGCATTTAAACTGGGAATGACTTTGTGATAATTTAGCTTTGCCAAAAAAAAAAAAAGACAAACTTTGACTCTTCGAATGTAAATTTGAAGACCTGTATTTTTTCTTTCTTCTGTTCTAGTTTTGAGGGTCTCTGTGCTCAGAAGGAGAAATGAGATCCTCTGAGAAAAGCAAAATAAAGCAGTTCTCTTATTTCTAGGTTATTTCTCATAAGCGCAGCTGGGATTGACGTGACTGGTCACAGCTGGAGGACGCCGGCCATCACGGTGCAGCTGTGTCTAACACAGATGCAGGAGCGGCTCTCCGCTAGGGGAGCGGCGGGCCCTGCTCACACAGAGCCCAGAGGTGCTCAGCACCCTCTTCCCTAGAGAGGGTACCACTCTGCCCCCTAGGGATGAAATGCGGAACATTCTCTCACCTCCGATTGCTTTTGGCACCAGGGCGAACAACTCATTAGGGTGGGGAAGGAGATATAGCTAAACCCAGGACAATTCTCACTGGGCAATGGATCTGCCCACCCCCACAGAGGCATCACTCTGCTCCAGGGGCCTGGGAAGCTGAGTGCGGGGCCGGAGGAAGTAGGTTATTCTTCAGCCCTCTGTAAAAGCATCACGCCCAGTGCTCTGCTCGCCGACATCTGATGCTCCACAGCAAGGGGCGCATTTGGACAGATGCCCAGACATTCTCCCTGCCCCCACACATAAATGCGTTACGCATCTTGAAGCTCAGACACAGAGCAGGAAATTGATACTTAATTGTCAATGACACACTTATTGGGCATAAGCTCTAAAGCTACCAAATAAAGAAATCTTACTGTTTTCTGTAGAACTCTAAAAAGACAAATCTCAATTCCTCACACTCAGGCTCCATGGAGATTTTATGTATAATTGGTATCCAAAGAATACCCTTAGATTTAGGCAGGCTGGTAGACAAAGGACCCATTTCTATTTAATTGAGTCAATATAATTGTTCCTCAAAATCGTAGGACCGGGAAGGAATAATTGGTAAACCAGAAATCCGCAGCAGACGTTAATATGAAATAAAGCGACTTCCACATAACAGGGGAACCATGGGAAGGCAGAGGTCCGCAGCTGGGGAGCAAAGGGCACCCCGGTATGTTAACTGAAGGTGAGGACCAGAGTGGGAGGGGCGTGGCTGAAGCTGGGCACCCACTCTCTCTGCCATTGTCTTCTGATTTTGCTTTGGTTTAGGTCCTGTGGCCTCCACATACTGCTGGAAACTCACAGACAGAGCGATTCTCCTTCCCCCCAGCCCCGGCCATGAAGTGGAAGCATGTAGACCAGGCTTCCAACGAGGGATCCTGGACCCCACTGGGGTTTACCTCCTTACGACTCAACCCACCCACCTGCCTTCCTACATCGTGATCAATTACAGATCCGTATGGCGAACCCTGCCAGGGTCTTTCCTGACTCACCATTAACAGCGGCCAAGCAGTAAACTCTGTTAATGTTGCACATTAACAGGTGCCAAGGACTGTGCGGAGCAAACGTGTGTTACTGAATTCTCGCAGCAGCCCTAGGAGGTAGGGAGTGTCACGATCCCCATTCTACACACGAGGAGACAAGTTCACAGAAGGTAAGCATCGGCTAAGGCTTGAACCCAGAGCTGCGTGTCTCTGGAACCTATGCCCTAATCTACTGCTTTCCGAGGACACCCGGGCCTGACTCCGTACCCTCGAAAGCAGTTCCTCCTGGCTGAGCAGGCTGCGATTACTTCAAGGTCATCCCCAACCGGAAAGGCTGCATGGAGTTTAGGAGGTGGTAGATAGGACTCCAGCGCTACGCAGTCACCCTGACCCAGAAACCCCTCCTGTCTTTGGCTTTGCAGCCCCCTGACTAGATGGCCAACAGGGATTCTTGTCTCATGTCGAATATAAATAAGCATGTTAAGAAATACTTTTCAAAGATAATTTCCTTCGACCTAACAGCTGCAAGCCTTTGCTTGTCCTTTTCTTTCCCCAACACATCACTGCTAAGACTCAGGAGCTAAATGGACAAGCATCTTAGAACGCACTTACGTTCATCGTTGATGAAGTTGGAAGACAGAAACCCCAATTTGTCAAATTTATCCATTTGATGTTTTTCACAGTGATGCTTGTCCAAGGATGTGTCAGGAGTGGACACAGTCTGGCCCACCTGGGTGCTCCAGGATGCTGCCCTGTGCCTGGGTGCCCTTAGTGCCTCCCCAGCTGCCATCCTCGGACTGTGGTCTGCAGCGAGCATACTAGCCCTCCGAGACAAGGCCCAGGGATGTACACAAATAGGCAGAAGTCAAAGGTCGGGCAGAAGTACGCAGACACATCGGTGGGAAGGTAAGTGGCCGGTGACGTGCTAAGTACTAGCGTGAAAAATGGGAGGATGCAGGCTTGACCTCGCAGTCAAGGACAGGAGCCCGCCACCAGGCAGTAGGCCAGGCACAGGGGCCGAACACCAGACACCGAATGTACTTGGAAGACAAGTATGGGGAGCCCTGAACCTTTCTCCCCATATTTTTCACCATGAAGGTGAAGCAATGAAAAGAGTGCGAGTTGAAAGACTCTAAGATTCGTGGCGGTGCTATTATAAATACCAAAGGCTCAGGAAACAAAATGTGTGTGCAACACAAGCTATTAGAGAGACCCTCCTTAGATTTATGAAAACAGAAATGTTCCCCAATGTCCAGATTCTCTGGAGAGTAGAACTGCTTAATTGTGCTCAGAGTTACAATGAGATTTATCCCAGAGAAGTCGGTGATTTATTTCCATAATAAAAAAGTCCTTTAAAAGATGTCTTTGTTTTTCAAAAATACAGATACAACCAGCAAAAGTATCTGTGACAGCTGTGAAAACATTCAAATCGCCAGTGAAGGCATTTTTCTCCCTTTCACCACAGCTGTTCAGTTCAGGGCAAGGTTTATTTTCCTCTTCCAGTGCACTTCCAAATCAAAAAAGCTGGGCTCTAAAATTATCAAACACTGCCCTCGAATTTTCTTGACTAGGCTGCCACCATGTGGTGACTACTAAAAAAAAAAATAACACATTGGGGGTTTGGGTTGAATTCCAAGACCCAACTTCTGAGCTGTTTTAAAACAAGATGGAACCAAATGGACTCGCCCCGCCTGCCACTCGGGCCCTGGCAGTCACAGACAGAGACGCCGGCCGCCCCGGGCAGGACCGCGCCTCGCGTGTTTGCCTTCTCACCCAGCAGCTTGCATTTCAGAGTCTGTTCTGCACTAATTTATTGTGCTTAATGCGCTCTTTGCTTGGTATTTGTGAAATGCATTGGAACGTTTTGTAATTAAAGACTGCGAGACGTGAAACTGTAAAAAAAATAATGACACACCCGGACACCCACCCATCGCCCAGTGCAAGAAAACAGACGGGACCAATGCAATCCACGGGCCCCAGGTCTCCTTTCCATCCGCATCCGCATCTGTACACGGCTTCCTGATCTCGTTCCCACTTCCCGTTCGTTCACTTTTCTATGCTTTTACTTTATACACGTGTAGCCCTAAAACCATGTATTAGATAGCATTGCTTAGATCTTATATGAGTGGCATTCGTAAAATTAAACATATCCTTCTTGCTTTTGTTCCATGAATGCTGTTTTACGAAGTCCTTCCATGTCGGTATTTACAGCCCTGGTTTTCTTTCAAAATCGTCTTGTTTTCGTCTGGGGGGTTCCATGTAAATTTTAGAATCAGTACTTGTCAAATTCTACAAAGCAGTATTATGTCGGGATTTTTATTCAAATTTATAAATTAATTTGGGGAGAATTAGTATCGTGAAGGTATTGAGTCTTCTTATCCATGCTTTTATTTGGGTCTTCTTAATGAGCTTCATCAAAGTTATACAATTTCACTCAAAATGTCAGAAATAACTTTTGTTAAATATATTTCCAGGTACCTTATATCCTCAGTGGTATTAGAAACTGTATTTTTAAAAAAAAATTAATTTTCTAACCGTGGATGTACTATTTAGAAATGCAGTTGGTTTTTTTGCAAGTTCATTTTACATCCAAGGACTTGGCTGAACTCTTATTAATTCTCACAGTTTTGAATAGATTCTTTGGGCTTTAATATAAGCATATCAACTAGGATTAAAGACAGTTGGGTGCCTTTCTTCCCAACCATTATGAATTTCCTCTCCTTCTTTCTCTATGTCACAGCCTGCCTAGAAATTCCTATACAGTGCTGAGTAGGAGTGCTGGTAACAGGTACCCTATGTCTTTCCTGATTTTAAAAGAAATGTTCCTAATTTATACAATTAAATGAGATATCTGCTCTAACTTTTTACAGATGTTTTATCAAATTAAGGAATTCCTTTAAATTCCTAGTCTACGAGGTTTTCTAGAAAAAAAACAAAAGATGCTAGATTTTATCCAAGGACTTTCTTCACCTATCACGGTGAGAATATAGTTTTCCCTCTGATGATGGGGTGAATTACAGCAACAGATTTTCTGATGTTAAACCTCCCCGTTCATTCTTGACATTGCTTTTCTCTCTTTCTGTCTTGATTATTTTGGCTAATGCTGTGTCTATTTTGCTAGACTTTTCCAAGAATCAACTTTTGGCTTTGTTGATAATCTATCACATATACTTGTTTTTTATTTCATTCACCTATGCCCTTTATTGTTTCTACCATTTGAGATTTTTCCGCTTCTTCCCCGACTTCTTACGTCCAACACTCAGCCTGTGCACTTCCGGCCCTTTTCCTGTTCTCGTACAGGCGTTCGAGGGTGTGTTTCTAACAGGCATGATGCTCACCTTGCTTTGAAGCTGAGGGGCTTCCCACTGGGAGCTCATCGTCATGGACCCCTTCCTCTGGAACAGGCATTGCAGGGTGGCTTCCAAGGACCCGTGGGCTCCTACTACCATGACCTTCTTTCCATCTAGGTGGATACCTGCCCGCCAAATGGAAATAGTATTACAATTCAAATGTCGGAGCCTTCCCACTGTCCAGCTTTCACAGAAGGAAAAATGACCTTTTGAAACGTGACCCTGTGAGCACCAGCCTACAGTGACTAAGCCATAACTTGCTCTTTCTTTGCAAATGTGGCAGAGTGACTAAGAATCATCATCCCGATAATCCAAAGGATGAAAAAATACTGTCTATATGAATTATCTCAGACTTGAGCTTCACAGCTAATGTGCTAGGGTAAGTCTTGAAAGTTAACCTTCTAATTGAATTTTGGTATATATTTTGGAACTTTTGTGTGATTGTTGCTTGTTCAGGAGAGGAGGGGCATTTGCCTCTTTTTTTTTTTTACTCTAGTAGTACTAGAGAAAAATTTAATTGGTTGAATTTTTATGTACTCAGTTAGAAAGTTCTTAAATATATGAAAACACCAGCAATAATGTACTTATTAACTTTAGTAACCAAGAAAAAGTTATTCATGTTTATGTCACTGACATAAAAATGCAAGATCAAGGGGAAGATGATGGAAATTAAATACTGATTATTCAGAGATACTGCTCGCTGATAAATCCCAATCTAGGTTTTTATACCCTAAACTATATCTAACAGCTTCCTCATTTAAGTCTTAAATATAAGACTTATATAGGTGTACATATTGACAGATTTGAGAAGTTAAAACTTGACATATTTTTCATTGTGGTTATTTTGACTGTTTTCAGGAGAGAAATTGAGAATTTGTTTAAAAAGATTATCTTTACTGACTTCTCTTTAATACTGTAATACAGTTCATCTTATTAGAAAAATCGTCTGTCGTCATTCCTATCTCTCAAAAGATGATATAAATAAAGCCGACGCTATGTCTCAGTAAGAATCTTGACATTTTAGAAACAAATCCTTCATAAAAAATAATGTAAATACCAATAAATAGCAAACAGCAGCACTTAGGAAGACGCATCATACCTGACTTTTCAAGAAGTTCAATGACAGCCCTGGCCACAGGTGACACAAAACATTCATGGGCGTCCCCACGCACCAGCTTCCCCAGATTCACGTCCGTCACTCTGAAACCAAGAAGAAGGCAACCGGCAGTTAGCGCCGGTCAAAGCTCACCCGCCCGTCATTTACACGGATTACTCCGCAGTGACATCCAGTCAGCGTTGGGTGGGTAGATGTATTAACTAATGGAAAACAAATTCACTTGAACAATTAAAAAAAAAAAGAAAAAGTCTTGAATAACAATTAAAAGAAAAAAATTAAAAAATAAATTAAAGTGGGACAAAAAGGCATTCGCTTCTAGGAGTAGCCCCTCAGGATGCTTTGCTGTGGTCCCTGGGAGGCAGGATGACCGTGAGAGTGTTATGATTCTGCACCACCAAAGGGCAAGTGTGTTTTCTAAAATACGGAATAGCTTTCTTAGACAGAATTGAAGAAGCCCCCAAACTCCCCAAATAGTTCAATGACATTAAATTTTCAAATGATATTAAACATCAAAATGATTTCTTTCCTCTCTTAATTACTGACAAAGATGAAACAGTGGAATAAAAAAATCGCAGTGAAGCCCTGGCTGCTGTGGCTCAGTGGATGGATGGCTGGCCTGTGAACCAAAGGGTCGCTGGTTCAATTCCCAGTCAGGGCACATGTCTTGGTTTCAGGTCGGGCCCCCAGCAGGGGGCGCATAGCAGAGGCAACCACACATTGATGTTTCCCTCTCCTTCTCCCTCCCTTCCCTTCTCTCTAAAAATAAATAAGTAATATCTTTAAAACAATCACATTAAAAAAATTGAGTTGTTTTCATTTATATTTTCTTACCCATCCACATCTTTTTCTGGCTTCAGGGCATTGAGGACTTTGTTGCTAAACAAGTTCTCTGAGATCTGAAGGGCAAGGCCATGTACTCTGGTGTCTTCATTAATCTTCAAGATTTCATCTATAATCTAACAAGGAAAAACAAGCAAAATCTGTTTTACAGAAATAAGATCCAACAAAAGGAGCTTTATAGAAAAGACAGACTCATAAAAATGCAACTACTATAGTTTATTTTTTACTCTTTGTTGAAGACTTGGTGTGAAGCACAATGAAGAAGTCTATTTTCCCTTTTCACCATGTTTGTAAAAGTTCAAAAAAATGCCTGGCTTAATTTTGTAGTG